>CAUYSK010001701.1:0-32310 GCA_963575035.1 Avahi laniger | reverse complement strand
TTTTGTTGATCTTCCGTATTATTCTGTTGTTCTCAATTTAATTTAGTTCTGCTTTGATCTTAGTTATTTCTTTTCTTCTACTAGGATTGGGATTGGTTTGCTCTTCCTTTTCCCATTCCTTGAGTCTATTTATTAGGTTGTCAATTTCTAAGCTTTCTGTTTTTTGGATGTGAGCATTTATTGCTATTAGTTTTCCTCTCAGGTATGCTTTTGCTGTATCCCACAGGTTTTGATAACTTGTTTCTCCATTATCATTTAGTTTGAAGAAACCCTTGATTTCCCTCTGTATTTCCTCCTTGACCCAATAGTTAGTCAACAATGGATTGTTTAATTTCCATGACTTGGTGAGATGATGAGTATTTCTGTTGGAATTGAACTCTAATTTTATACCACTATGGTTAGAGAAGATACATGGTATAATTTCTATTTTTTTGAATTTGTTGAAGTCTGATTTGTGGCCTAATATGTGATCAGTTTTGGAGAAAGTTCCATGGGCTGATGAGAAGAATGTAAATTTAGCTTTATTTGGGTAGAATGTTCTGTAGAGATCTGTCAGACCCTTTTGTTCTAGAGCTCTGTTTAAGTCCATTATATCTTTGCTTATTTTCTGTTGTCCACATTCTTCACCTCCTACTCTGGGAACAGAGAGCCAAAAGGTCACCCCTAATCCGCCATTTTTCCTCTTCCAACCATCGGTTACTTGATTCTGTTATGAAGACATTATACAAACATTGATAGATCAGAAGTTTCATAGCTATATACTTAAACACTTGGAAATAGAATTTTATAACTTATTAAAAAGTCTTTAAAAGAGTTTCAGTAATTAGGTTCGAAACATATATAATAATGGGATTTATTGAGTACTTATTATATGTCAAGAACTTGGCTAAATGTATTACATGAAGCACAAAGAGGTTAAGTCACTTGCATAGGCAAACAGTAAATAAATGGTAGACCTGAGATTGGAACCCAGAGAACTTTCTCTCTTATTCATTACATTACCTCTTCTCCATTATCTAGTGTCTCTTTGCCTTAATTATTTGTAAAGAAAATGGATTGACATCAGGAATAGTAGATATTTGCTAGCTGAATTTCTGGGGAAAAGAAACTTTACAAAGTTTGTAGATGGGATTGAAAAGTGAATATCATGACTAGGTAATCTGCCCTTCAAACAATCCGCTCATTCTCCTTAGGCTTGTGGATAGCTATCTTCCACATTCTCTTCTTTCTCAGCCTTCCAACACTTTCCCACCCTCTCTTTAAGCTGATGATGACCTTGCTTCCTATTTTCTAAGAAAACTTCCTGAAACTGCTACCAGAACATGCATTGGTCAGATATGGAATTGACCCACAATCCCCCTTTTCTTCTGTATCTAGGGACCTGCAGTTCTCTTCCTTTGTGCACTAGATCCAGACTGTTCCTGTCAACTCAAAGGCAGGCTCCAGCAATAGTCTCCAACCCTTAAATCATTTTTCTCCTTTTCCCCCTCATATGATTCCTACTGGATCATCCGATCAGCATGCAAACATGCTACTATTCTCCCATCTTACGATAAAATATAACCAAAACTCTGTTGTCAATTTCACTCACCCTTCAGCCACTAACAATTTTTCTGCTTCTTTTATAGAAAAACTCTTCCAACTAATTTTCTCCTCCCATTCTTTCTTACACTTAATCCAATCATTTTTGCCTCTGTCACTCCACCAAAACTTATCTTGTCAAAGTTACCATATTGCTATTAATAAATCTGATGGGCAGTTCTGAGTCCTGTGCTACTCGACCTCCTGACAGAATTTAATAGTTGATCACTCCACTTTCCTAGAGATATTTTCTTCACTTGGTTTTCAGGACACTACACTCTTGATTTTCCTCACTGGCTACTTTTCAGATTATTCTTTTCCCTTAGCTTTTAACATTAGAGGGCCGAATGCTCAGTATTTAGACCTCTTCCCTTCTGTTTATATATGTACTTCTTTGGTGATCATATCAAGTTTCCAGGCTTAGAATATATCATCCATACCCTGATCACTCCTAAATTTCTGTCTCCAGCCCAGAACTTTCCCCTGAACTCCAGACTCGTATATCCAACCACCTACCTGATAACTTTATAGTATGCCTACTGAACATCTCAAACTAATGTTTCCAAAAGTTAGCTACTGATCTATGTTGGATTTTGTCTGCTAAACCAGTGTTCTTCTTTTGATCTTTAAACCATCTGCCTCAAGATCCCCTGGGTGCTGGTTTAAGATGAAGATTTCTGAGCCTCACCCCAGATATGCCAAATCAAAATATCTAGGAAAGAGACCCAGAAATTGCATTTCAATGAGCTGTTCTACTGTTTCTTAAAACACTGCCTGACTCAGAGGGGAACCAAAGAAAAGCTGGGAGGTGAAATGGTGGGCTCTGTTTTTGAGAAAGGTAATTCTAGAAAGCAATGAGGAAAATGGGCAGAAGGTATGTTAGGGAGGCCAGTCCTAAGATTATTTAAAGTATTCTTGGATCTAGACGTGGGTCCTTCAATCTGTCACTAGGAAAAGTTTTTTTATCCCCTAAAGCAGCCAAGGTAAATTATAGAAGGAAGGCAGGCTGAATGTTTCATTCTCTAGGAAGAACTCTAAAAAATGTGAGAAGACAGGGAGGAAGGCTGGGCACTTCCACATTTTGGGACCATATTGTGTACCAGGCAATGCATACATTGTATTGTATTAATTACAGGCATACCTCAGAGATATTGCAGGTTTGGTTCCAGACCACCTCATTAAAGTGAATGTTGCTGTAAAATGAGTAACACAAATTTTTTTGTTTCCTAGTGCATATGAAAGTTATATTTATACTATACGGTCGTCTACTAAGTGTGCACTAATAGCATTATCTATGAAAAAACAATATACATACCTTAATTTTAAAAAACTTAAATACAAATTTAATTAAGTTTTTAGCAATACTTTATTGCTAAAAATGCTAATAATCATCTGAACAATCTGCAAGTTGTAATCTTTTTGCTGATAGAGGGTCTTGCTTCCACGTTAATGGCTATTGTTTTATGAGGGTGATGGTTGTTGAAGGCTGCAGTGGCTGTAGCAATTTAATAAAATAAGACGACAATAAAGTTTGCCCCATCAATGGACTCTTCTTTTCCTGAACGATTTCTCTGTAGCATGCAATGCTGTTGGATGGCCTTTTTACCCACAGCAGAAGTTTCAAAATTGGAGTCAATCCTGTCAAACCCTGGCACTGCTTTATCAACTAAGTTTATGAAATATTCTAAATCCTTTCTTGTTATTTCAACAATGTTCACAGTATCTTCACCAGTAGATTCCATCTCAGACACCAGTTTCTTTGCTCATCCATAAGAAACTACTCCTCATTGGTTCAAGTTTTATCATTAGATTGCAGCAATTCAGCTGCATCTTCAGGCTCCACTTCTAATTCTAGTTCTCTTGCTGTTTCTACCACACTTGCAGATACTTCCTCCACTGAAGTCTTGAATCCCTAAAAGTCATCCATAAGTGTTGTAATCAACTTCTTCCAAATTCCTGATAATGTTGATATTTTTACCTCCTCCCATGAACCATGAATGTTCTTAATGGCATGTAGAATTATGAATACTTTTCCAGGAGGTTTTCAATTTAATTTGCCCAGATCCATCAGAGGAATTATTATCTATGGAAGGTATAGCCTTATGAAATATATTTCTTAAATCATAAGACTGGAAGTTGAAATACTCCTTGGTCCATGGGCTGCAGAATGAATGTTAGCAGACATGAAAACAGACATGAAAACAACCCTACACTACACAACTACTGTTGTGTAGTGTAGCCACTTTCATCAATAACCTTAGCTAGATCTTCTGGAGAACTTCCTAAAGCTTCTCATTCACACTTGCTACTTCACTTTGCACTTTTAGGTTATGGAAATGGCTTCTTCCCTTATACCTTAGAAACCAACCTCTGCTAGCTCCAGAATTTCTTTTGAAGCTTCCTCACCTCTCTCAGCCTTCACAGAATTGAAGATAGTTAGGGCCTTGTTCTGGAGGAGGCTTTGGCTTAAGGGAATGTTGTGGCTGGTTTGATCTTCCATCCAGACCACGAAAACCTTCTCCATATCAGCAAGAAGATTTTGCTTTCTTATCATTTGTGTGTTTACTGGAATAGCACTTTTAATTTCCTTCAAGAACTTTTCCTTTACATTCACAACTTAGCTCGCTGTTTTGTGCAAAATGCATGGCTTTCGGCCTATCTCGGCTTTGGAAAGCCTTCCTCACTAAGCTTAATCACTCCTAGCTATTGATTTAAATTGAGAGATGTGCAACTTTTCCTTTTACTTGAGTACTTAGAGGACACTGTAGGGTTCTTAATTGGCCTAAATTTGATACTTCTTGGGGAATAGGGAAGGCAGAGGAGAGGGAAAGAGATATGGGACACATACAAAATTTATCTATAAAGTTTACCTTCTTATATGAGCACAGTTCTTGGTGCCAAAACAATTACAATAGTAACATCACAGATCACTATAAAATACATAATAATGAAAAGTTTGAAATACTGCAAGAATTACTAAATTGTGACACAGACATGAAGGGAGCACATGCTGTTGGAAAATGGTGCTGATATACTTGCTAAACACAGGGTTGCCATGACTCTTTATTTTAAAAATGCAATATCTGCTAAGCACAATTAAGTGAAGCACAATAAAAAGTATGCCTGTATCTTTAATTTTCAGTTAGGAGTTGCTTGAGAAGTTGCTACCATCCTCTTTTTTTAGATATAAGAATTGAAACAGGAAAGGAAGGTAACTTCCCTAAAGACACCCAGGCAGTTAGTTGTGGAGCTGGTAAACAAACCCAGTTTTGCCATATTAAAAAATTAAACTATTTTCAGTACACCACACCATTTAGCACTGTGTTTGAAGTAAGACATGGTAGTAGCAATTGACCAAGAGATTTATCAGGTAAGACTTAAAAATCTAATAGTAGTCAAGTCATATATTTGGGGGCCTAGACCTCAGTAACAATCAGGAAAATGTTAATTAGTTATCCATATAATTCTATTTTTTTTTTTACAAAGCCAATTACAGGTGAGACTGTGGAGACTATGGAAAATTATAACAGAATCTTAAGTCACCTGATATACCTAAATAGAGTTTGAGGAAAATAATTAAACTGAACATTGATAAACTCAGGGTTTCTATACTCAGAAAGAAAAAAATAAACTGCATAAATATGAGGAAAAGAATTATCTATTTACATGTATATAAGATGTTGTAATCGTAGATAAGAGTAGCATAGTGATTTAAACCACCTTGTTGACAAATAGTTTTGTAATTTGTAAATAATTTTTAAACTCCTTTCTTAATGGTATATGAGGTCAAATGATTGTGAGTTTTTTAAAATTTTAATCTCACATATAATGTATAGTTCTTTCCATTCCCTAAATGCTTACTGGTTAGCTAAATAAATAATTATAGGTGTCAGGTATCACTTGTTAAATGCTGCATACAATTTGGTGTTAGATACATGGATAATTAACAGAGGGTTGAGAAGAGATCCAGAGGGATTGTATTATTTTAAAAAGAGAGGATGAATAAGAGGTGATCCATAGTCAGAAAGAAATTAAATTTTAAGGAAAACAAGGGGAAGAGAGAACAAATAATTTTAAACGGTGACCTAGAGAAGTTAGTTTCTGAAAAAAAAAATATATTAGAATGTGTCACCAAGTAGGACACTATAAACAACTTCACTTCTTCAGAATATATCCAGAATCTGCGCTGTCATCACCACCTCTGCTGACCACTTTGATTCAAGCCACCGTTGTTCCTCTTTGGACTTATTTCAGTGACTTCTCTATGGTCTCATTTCTATCCTTGCCCTCCCGTAGTCTGTTCACCATTTAGAGGCCAATGTTATATTGTTAAAATATAAATCAGGTTATGTTACTCCTCTGCTCAAATCCTGCCAATGGCACTATATTTCTTTCAGAGAAAAATCAAAGCTCTCACAGTGGTCTCCAAGGCCCTGCAGGATCTGAGCCCTGTTGTACTCTGATCATTCTTTCTACTATTGTTCTCCCTGACTCTATCAGCTCAAAGCTTAAGAGCTTCCTCAGACAGTCCCAGCCATTTCCCAGCATTCCCGACAATTGGCTCTTTGCTCTCTAATTCTTTTTTCCAACACTCTCTACTCACCCAACTCATTCTGACTTCCAGCTTCCATGAATGTCCTGAAACAGCAAACTTTGGTGACTGCCAGTCTCTCATTTAACAGTCACATTCCTCCACTAGAGTGCTGTCAAGTTTTCTAATTTAATACCTCTATCAGTAACAGGCAGATTAGGTCTTAGGAAAAGCATACTTAAAATTTATTTGCTAAAAATAAGAGAAGAAAATTTGAATAATCTGCTTTGAGTTATTATAAAAGACAACAGTGTCTGTGAAACAAGAATGAGTATCATTAGGGAGGAGCTAGATAAGATGAAAACATAGCTGGATGAAATAAGAAAATACTACAGTAAGATCAAAAGAGTTAAATTCTATATTGAAAGCCATCAAGAGCAGAAAATGAAACCAGTTACGTAGAGTTTATATTGAAATAGTTACTTTAGTATGGAAGGAAAAGGGCAAACTGATGAAAATTACAATCTATGATTTATTGTTTTTATTATATACCGGTCATTGTGATAAGATTTTATCTGATTTAGCTCATTTACATGTAGCAACCATATAAAAATATTTATCTTTATTTCCATAAGTAGGAAAACAGACTTTGATTAAATAATTTTCTCACAGTGTTGATAGTGACAGAACTGAATTTGAGTGAAAGACTATTTGACTCTAAAGCATATGGTTTTATCACTGTGCTGTTGGATAACAGATATGTTGAATAGTGCATATACAACCCATAAATAATCAGTGGTTTTGAAGAAGAAACTAAAAAACAAAGCAAGCAAAAGTATTCATTGATTATAGAAAATAAGCTACTAGGAATATTTTTAGACTGTACCATCAGTGCCTAGAACAATGTTGGCATATAGTAGATATTTAATAACTATTTGTTTATTGAACTATCATAATTACTGCCTATTAAGCATTTATATCTGTCATGGTGCTGCAGGTTTTATATACATTATTTAACCCTTAAAACAACTTTTGAACTGATATTTTATAGATGAGGAAGATGAAGTGCCAACGAGTTAAATGACTCCTTCAAGGTGATGTAGCTAATAGGTCATGTAACAATGAAATATAAATTTTACTTTCTAGGTAAGGAAAGCTCACTGTATCCAAGGCAAATATAATTTTTAAAAAACTAGACCTTTGCATTTATTGGGAAAATTTTTAATTTTTCATAAGAAGAAAACACTCTGAGTTTAAATAGCAAAAAAAAAAAAAACGGTTAACTAACAATAAATATAAATTGGGCTGACATTAGACTTCCTGTTTAAAGTACTAAATGCTGCAATTGGGAAGGATTCTGTCAAGTTGAGCTGCTATTCTTGGGTGAAGACAACATATATTTTTACATATGTAAGAGTTTAGGAATGTTCTTGGTCCCTGCTGAAGTACTTGTCTGTCTGATAGTTGGACTAAAGTTGGGATTCCTGGGGTGGCTCTGGTTCAGGATGAAGCTTAGCAACATTCTGGTGTAAGAGACAGGAGGTGTCATTCTCTGCCCACGTGCCCACCAGTGAGGTTGGTGTAACTCTCTCAAGCAGCCCCCTTTCAGCTGTCACATGCTCATGCCTGGTGCCCAGTGCCCAGGTGTCTGCTCATCGCCAGCATAATCTGTGCCATCTTAGCTCCTAGCCCAAGACTCTTTAGGTCTACTGTGTCCTCAGGTATTCCCATGTACTTTACTATCCATTTCTCCTTGGGACAATTAAATACCTGCATAATATCTATTTTGTTATAGGGTTACATGAAATAGACCAGTTAAATTCTTAGTATATTGGTGTAAATTGTGCTCAGTAAGATTCTGTTTCCTTCCTTGTCTTTCTCCCCCTACACCTTTTTCCTTCACTTTCATCAAAAACCCATACATTAAGATATTTTAAAACTAACTGGTTCATTATTATCCAGCTCTCTTTCACACTCTGCCAGATATTTATTCCTATTCATTCCAGTTTTACATGACCAGCCTCTGATTGAATAATGTGAAAAACTGGTCCAAACCTTTGTCTCATTCTGTATGAATCTTCAGAATGTGGCTTACAGAAAACATACAGAAAATTTGAGAGAATCATGAGTGCCGTGAACATCTATACTCAACTATTTGAAAGTAAGTTGTAGACACAGGACACTTTACCCCTAAAGACTTCAAAATTTATATCCTAAAGACAAGAACATTCTCCATTATATCCATGATAGTATCATACCCAAGAAATTTAACACTGCTACAATAATTTTTCTAATATTCAGCTAGTATTAAAATTTCTTCAGTTGTTCCCACAATGTTCTGCATGGATTTTTTTTTCATTTAGGATCCTAACAGTATGTATTCCACTTGGTTAACAGCTCCATTTAATTTCCTTTAATCTAAAAAGATCTTCCACATATTTTATATCTTTCAGGGCATTGACATTTTTGAGGAGCCCCAGGCCAGGTGTTTAGTAGAAAGTCCCACAATCTAGATTTGCCTAATTTTTTCCCCACATGATTAGATGCAGGTTAAACATTTTGACAAGAATCCTACACAGGCCTCAAGCACTGGTCTCATGACCCCTTCACATGCTTAACAATATTGAAATCCCAAAGAGCTTTTGTATACGTGGATTGTATCTGTCAGTATTTACTGTATTAGAAATTAAAACTGGTAATGTTTTAAAAATTTTTATGAACTCATTTAAAAAATAGCAAACACATTAGATGTTAATTTTGCAAACCAGAAAATTTAATGACAAGAATGGCATTGTGTTACATTTTTATAAGGCATTTTAATGTCTGCCTTAATAGAAGACAGCTGGATTCTCATCTGCCTCTACATTCAATCTGTTGCAATATGTTGTTTTCATTGAAGCACATGAAGAAAATGTGGCCTCACACAGATATATAGTTGTAAATTAGAGGAGTATTTAAATTGCCTTTTCAGACTGGATAAGTGGTAATCATTTCATTAGGGATTGCAAAAGGATGATTTTCTATTTCTATTATCCCTTCTGATTTTATCAACTATAAATCCATTTTTATAGTTTTCTCTCCTCCAAAAGGTAATTTGGTAATCTTAAAATACAATTTGTAGTGGAAAGCCTAATAGATACTTCATTATTTACTTTTAATTTTCAATTTTCAAAGTAATGAGATTGTGCCCTAGCAATTTCCAATGGTTTCCAGTGAGGTCCTTTTGTTTTCTTCTCTCATTCTTTCTTTTTATGTATCATTATGTATGCATGGCTTTTTATATATTCAATGTGTTTTAATCACTTGAACTAATTCTTTTTGATACTCAAATAGCCTTATCTTTGGTTAATATGGCTTTGCCACAATTTTATTAGCCCTCAATAAAATCAAATTCTCTGTCACAACAAAGCATCCCAGGCTCAACTTGTGCATTTCTGCCCCAGTCCTGGATCAGCCATTTCTCCAAAGAGCTCTGGTTCCTTTTAGATAAAAATGATATTACACATGACAATCTGAATCCTAGAGTCTGTTGCTGCTGGAGTTGTCTTTACTTCTGGGCATTTTTAATGGACAGACCTAGAAAATACATCTTTCTGAAAAAATGAGGGGATCATGAGTTTATACCAAAATTTCTTAACTTTGCACTATTGACATTTTGGGCCAGATAATTCTTTGTTGTGGTGGCTGTCCTGTGCATTGTAGGATGTTTAGCAGCATTCCTGGTTTCTGCTCGATGATACCTACCCCCTAATTGTGTAAACCAAAATTGTCTCCAGGCATTGTGAAATGTTGCGGAGTGGGGAGCAGGAAGGGGACAAACTTGTCTCCAGTTGAGAATACATGTTTCCATTTATATTTCTAGTAACATTAAAATAATTACCTATTTGTTTTATCCATATGTAATATGGATATATATTTTTTCAAAATACCAGTATCAGCACTGTTACCTATAACAACAAAACCTGCTCTGTAGGCTATTTCTTCCATCCCTGCATGAAATCTTAGACCAGTCCCATAGTTTTTAATCAGAAGAATAATCTTATTTTAGTAATAAAAATACTAAGGCCAGCATTATAGTAAAAATTCCAGACTCCCATCTAATTTCAGGTTCCTCCTTTGCTCCAGTTCAGCACTCACTGCTTGGGACTTGAAGCATGCGGGGAAGAACAAACAAGATCAGCTTCTTCTCTGTCTACCCTGATAACAGTCCTAAGACCCATTGGCAGCTGTTTTTGCCCTTTCCATGGCCAAGTACAGCAGGTAGATACATGACTGTCACTGGAGTTCTCTGTGCCTGGTGGGTGATTACAGTGGGATCCTTTGGTGGGATTAATGGAGATATTTTACTGAGAAGCTCCAGCTGTAATCCTGGAATCCTAATAAGGCAGCTGATGCCTTTGTTCTCTCTGGACACTTCTGTTTGTGACCCTCAGCCTCTGGACTTTGGTGGCCAGCCCTATACAGACTACATTGGATCAAAATGCCCTTTGGATTTCCTCCTTAAGTGGAACCATTGGTTAAAAAGAAAGAAACATTTTTATTGACAAATATTTTCAGAAAAGCACTGAAATTAAAGGCTTAGAAGTTATAAATTATCACTAAGTAAATGAAAGCATGTTACTGTCACTCAGATAAAACATTTAAAGACCCTCAGGTACCCAGAAGCTCCATTTTCCTCCTTCCAGTCATTCCCCAAAAGGAGCCATCATACCAGTTTCTAACATCGCAGATTGGTTTTGACTTTTAGAACTTTATATGCATGGAATCATACAGTATTTTTCTCTGTATACTAATTTTATTCCATATGATGCTTATGTAGTTCATTCATATTTTTGCAAGGGGCTAGACATTCATCCATTCTCACTGCTGTATCATGCATTGAATAAATGCAACAGAGCTTGTTAGGCATTCTACTGTAGATGATCATTGGGGTTGTTTTCAGATTGGGGCTACTATGAACACTGTTGCTATAAATATTCCTGTACAAATCTGTTTTTTTCTTCCATGCATGCACACCTGTCCCTACAGAAAAGTTTTACATTTGCCTCTCCCAGAGCCCTGGCAGTTTCACTGGTCCTGTACCAGTCTTTGTTCCTTGGCTGTGCAGGCAACTTTTGAGGCTGTACATTTTATGCTCAGAGTTCAGTTCCCACCACTGTCTCCCATTGGGCCTGAGGTCACATATCCCAGCCACTTGTAAGCTTTAAACCCCAGTTCTTAGCCCCTAGGCCCTATGTGTGCATCTGAAACTTTTTTTTATTTCAGCATATTATGGGGGTACAAATGTTTAAGTTATGCATGTTGCCCTTCCCCTTTCCCCCCCAAGTCAGAGCTTCAAGCGTGTCCATCCCCTGGATGGTACGCATTGTGCTCATTATGTGTGCATATACCCAACCCCTCCTCCCCTCTCCCATCTGCCCAACGCCTGATAAATGTTATTCCTGTATGTGCACTTATGTGCTGATCAGTGAAACCAATTTGCTGGTGAATAGATGTGGTGCTTATTTTTCCATTCTTGGGATACTTCACTTAGTAGAATGTGTTCCAGCTCTATCCAGGAGTATACAAGAGGTGCTATATCACCATTGTTTCTTAAAGCTGAATAATACTCCATGGTATACATGTACCACATTTTGTTAATCCACTCATGTACTGATGAGCACTTGGGTTATTTTCACATCTTTGCAATTGTGAATTGTGCTACTATAAACATTCGGGTGCAGATGTCTTTTTTATAGAGTGTCTTTTGCTCTTTTGGGTAGATGCCCAGTAACGGGATTGCTGGATCAAATGGTAGTTCTACTTGTATTTCTTTAAGGTATCTCCATATTGCTTTCCACAGAGGTTGCACTAGCTTGCAGTCCTACCAGCAGTGTATGAGTGTTCCCATTTCTCCACATCCACACCAATATTTGTTGTTTTGGGATTTTTTGATAAAGGCCAGTCTCACTGGAGATAAGTGATATCTCCTTGTGGTTTTGATTTGCATTTCCCTGATGAAACTTTTCTGAATCACTGCAAAGTCCACTGAAGTTTATCCCCTGGCTTTCATCTCTTTCTTCATTTCTGACTTATAGGAATTTCCATTTTTTAAATTTTTTTGTCCTAAACTATAATTAAATAACACACTTCTATTGTATTTTACCCAGCACTTCTGTGTTTGTGGTGGAAAGAATGCCCCCACACGCAACAACTCATGTTGCCTCCACCCTGCAATTTGTGCATCATACCATAATGACTTTCTCTATTTTATTCTTTTACCTGTTGATCACAATATATTCATTTCTCTTGTCATTTTACTAAGTTTTCCTTCTTCTTTTTAAAAAAAATCCATGAAAAATTATGATCTCTTCCAGACCTAAGTGAAATATGGGTATCACTTGAAAATTAAATATAGAGAGCAATTAGAAGCTATATAAATATGATCATTCAGTAATCCTTTTTTTCATATCATTAAACATAAGTTTTTCAGGGATAATAAAAACCTCTCTTTCTCCAAAGATGTTAAAAATAAGCTTGTTGGACACTCTATTTAACTCCTGGTCTATTATTATAAAAGGGCAAGAAATTTGCTGAATGAAAGATATTCTGTAATAAAATAAATATTAAAAGAGATTTAAAAATCTTAAATGATTTTTTAATTTACTATATATGACAATAAGTGAAATATTATAGATCTTAAATTGTGGATTATAACTATATTTATTCATATAACTACAAGTGAAACAATAAATGCAATTATATATACAATTATCCAACAACAAATATTTATCAAACTCTATTAGACATAGGAGTTAAAGTATCAAAAGACTTAGTTCCCACTCTCACAGAACCTAGTAGTGATAGGCATGCAGCATTTACAATAGGAATATATTGAATGTGCAGTTGGCACACAGAAGATACATCAGCCTTTCTGGGAACAGTCAGGTATGACCAGATGAGGGGAGCAGTTAAGCTAAGACTTGAAAGGTAAGTGAGATTTTGCAAAGCAGGTAAATTGGGAGGAAGGAAGGAAAGTCAGAGAGGTATTAGAGAGTTTGGGGTAATACAAAGATGTTAGTATAGCTGTACTATAAAGAACATAAAAGAGAGTATGCAATTTAAAAGAAAAGACATAATAGTTGGTACTCACTCCCTATTTTCCCACCCTAAAACGGATAGTCAGTTTCCTAAGGAGAAAGAGAAAACATGGTGCTCTCTTAAAGAATACAGGTAACTCCTAGGTTTCAGCAGGTTCAGATGATGCATATATATTAAGGGAGAGAGCTAGAGAGTTATCTCCTATGGGAGTGAACTCTCCTGTTGTTTATCATGATGCCATGTATCCTATTTGTGGTGGCCTGTAGCTTATAAATACTCCTGAAGGAGTATTAAATACTCTTGTAACTCCTCGTCATGAAGGTGTGGGTAAATCACAAGGATGTTATAAAATGAAAGGCTCTGAGTGCTTTGATCAGAATGCTCTGATTCAGTGACTTGTCCAATGCTTGTCATATAGTGACATGTTTTACTGGACTGAGGAGAAGCAATGATGTGTAATTTGAGCCATCAACCTATGGTTTATGAGGAATGAGTAGGTGGCTCTGACATGGATGTGTTTTTCAAAATCAGAATATAAATTGGAGACTGTTATCTGAAGAGCAGTGGTAGCAACTGATGTTATATTAGGTTTTCAAGACCCAAAGTTTAACATTTATACAGATTTCCATAATAGTATTGTGACAGGGCCAATGTATTTGTGCCTGGGCTTTCTTCACCTGCATGTACAGCCAGGTACTCAATGGAGTGACACACGCATTGTAGTGGACCTTTCTGTGTTCCTTGCATTCTTGGTGGTTCTGAGTCCTGGCTACATGCTATGGTACAGAGCAGTGCCTGGGCCCCATGCCAAATTATCAAAGTCAGCTCTAGTTGGAATTGGCTGGCTGCAACATTTCTTTAGCCAAAAAAAAATTGCTTAGAGGAGAGTAACCTCTAATTATACCCCCTATATTTTGCTTGCATTATGATGTATCTATTTTGCTGTTTTAATGGCCCACCATTTAGTGTTAAAGATGACCATAGCTTAAGGTGGACTGAGCTTTGAGATTTCTTTAAGACATTCTAGTCTGTTATGGGCAGTCCACAATGATCTGAGTTGCGCCAACCCTTTCAAGGTCATGACTTCATGCCAATGTGCTCAATTATCATAAATTTTCCTTCCTATTCAAACTTTAAATATTGGACTGCTAAGACCTTTTTCCCTCCAAATTTATAAGAATTGCACTCCCTTTGGTAACTCTAATTTCCTCACTTATACTTAAATATATGTTTAAATTTATTTAGTATTTATCATCAGTCCTTTCATACCAGACTTTCTAACTCATACATTTTTCTGTTATAACTTATCATTGACTGGGTTACATCTTCAGGAACTTCTCCTGGAAAGGTATATTGGGGCCTTATTTCCTGATTGTATGCATATTTGAGAATATCTTTAAGTTTTCTTTAAAACTGAATAATTGACTAGGTATAGAATTCTTGAGTCACATCTAGAACAGATCTAACTATATTTGGGATTGAGGAATGTGTTAATCATAATTATAGTAGACATTCATTAAGTGCTTGCTATGTGCCAGACTATTCTAAGCTCTTACATGAGCTCTTGTATTCCTTAGATACAATCCTAGCTACTAATGTTATCTTCATTTTACTTGCCAAACATCATCTAGCTACTAAGTGGTGAGGTTGAAATTTGAATTCAAGCAGTATTATTCCAAAGTCCATACTCTTAACTTCCTATGCTAGCTGTCAAGATAATTAACCAAGAATGTTTAGCTATGTGACCTTGATCATGTTGTTTAACTTCTATATGCCTCAGTTAACTCTCTACAAAATGAGAATAATACCTCACAACATTGCTGTGATGATTAAAAGAGTTAATACATGTAAATAGCTTGTAAGAATGCCTGACATACAGTAAGTGCTTAATAATTGTCGTTTTTGTTATTATCACATGGCTAGAAAGATGCGGATATGAGCTTTGAACAAGCAGGCTGATTTCAGTAACTGAAACCTTCAACACTGTAGTGTGATATCAACAATTAATATGGTATTTTAATTTAGTGGAGGAACAAAGTAGATACTCATTTAATTTAGTGTTGGGACAAAGTATTTATGATTAATATTTGTTGAATGAATGAGAGTTTTGTAAAAGTCTAAATACATTCACTTAAATATTAACAAATAGTATTAAGTACCATTTAGGTCTGTATAGACATATTAGAAATATTTCATATTAGAAACACTTTAGTCTGTTCCTGCTGCAATAACAAAAATATCTTAGACTGGGTAATATACAAGCCACAGAAATTTTTTCTCACAGTTCTGAAGGCTGGAAAGACCAAGATCTAGGCAACACAGATTCAGTATCTGGTAAGGGCTTGCACTCCGCTTCCAGGATAACACCCCTCGCTGTGTCCTCACATGGCAGAGGGGCCAAATGGGGCAAATTCACTCCCTTAAGCCCTTCTATAGGGGCACTGATGCCATCCATTAGGGCAGAGCTCTCATGGCCTAATCACCCCTCAAAGGCCTCACTTCTTAATACTGTTGCATTGGAAATTAAGTTTTAACACGAATTTTGGAGAAGACACCAACATTCAAACCATAGCAGGAAGGAAACCAAAAATGAGAAGAGTTGCATGATAATGAAATGATAGGTTATCTTCTGTTTTTAATTTCCTTAATTTCTTATAAAATTTCTCTAGTAATACAATTTATGAAATAATTTGACCAGATAATCACTAAATTATATCTCATGTATATTTAGTTTGAGGTATCTCCAGAAAGTTGATTGGAAGGTCAGAGCTCAGGATGAGATTTTTGGAACCATCAGAAGATAATGAGACTACCCACAAAGTGTGTGAAGTTGAGTACAACGTGTAAGGAACTGGCAAAGGAAGAGCGCTTAGCAAAGGGAACTTAAACCGTTGGATGGGTGAAGAGTCAGGAGAGGAGTGCTCCACAATATGATGCAGGGAGGGGGGAGGGAAGTCACCTGTGGCAAGTGATTCAGAAGTTCAAGAAAGAATCCACAGCATTTGGGTATGAAGACATCTTTGATAATGTTAAGCTACTTTTTAAGAACAGTGCATATATAAGTTAAATTGCCATATACTGAGGAGCAAAGGAAATTAGGTAAAGGCAGCAAATAGAGATGACTTTTTCAACAGTTTTGTTTGATGACCAAAAAGGGATGGATTCAGGGAGAATTTAGAGTGAGATAAAGTTCCTTGTTTTGATGCTGGAATTTTTTGGAGTAGTAAAATAATGAGAAAGCAATCCATCATTGGACAGGAGGAGACTGAAGATCTTAGGAGGGAAAGGAGCGAGATTTGAAGTAGGTAGAAAGGAACGATTTCAAGAGCACAGGCAGAGAGCCCTGGTAAGGAGGACTCTTTCTCCAAAACACTGAAGAAGAAGATACTGTTCTAAGTCATTTAAAGAATAGAAATGAGACAAGTCAGCAGAATTCCAGCTGCTGGTGTTTCTGTCAGACTTTTTTTTTTTTTCTGGATATTGAAGATTTAGGAATAGAGAGTAGGACAGCCTCCCTTCTATGTGCGCTATTTATTTGTTTTCTGTATAGGATGTAAAATTTTTCTGTTTTTTGTTCTAGAGATCAGTGTAGAGTCTAAATAGCTAATCGATAGATAGAAAGGTAGGCAGGCAGGCAAAGAGATAAGACTTAACACATACTTTGCTCCCACAGTGACTCCTGTAGTCTGAATATATAACTTGTGCTAAGAAATAAACCAGAGTCAAATCAGAAAGTTGCATGCAGTATACTCTGCTAATCTCCTGTAGGATTGACATTGTGTGAACAAAATTGAGCATAGATATGAGGCTTTGTAACTACCCATTATTGGGAGGAGAGCCCAACTCCCAGGACTCCTAAATGAGAGAATGAACACGAGTATGTGAGCGTACAGGAACATAAGTTTATGGAAGAATACATTTTTAAGAAAAGAATATTCGCTTTTCCAAAAATGCCCCAGGTCAATAACCATTTTGTTATTAGCTGTCACATGGATATGGCTTTTTGGCCTTTGCGATTTGGGCATATCCTTCCCTCTGATTGATTAAGCACATGTTTAAGGTAATTCTGTGTTTCTTTACTACAAACTTTGTCCAGAGAGTGACTCTGATTTTCATGTTGACTAATGTAAAATACTATAGGGAAATTCCATGATCTTTTAAAATTATTTTTCATGTTTAGGAGGAATAAGGTCCTGGCTGATGATATTAAAAGACTCACAGTATGTTTTAAAGGAAATTATTGGAAAATAAAGAGTACCAAAAAGTAAATTTTCCAGTTAATTAATATTTACATATTGAAGCTGAATTTTCTTTTCATTTTTGTTCAATCTAAATAAACTAGGTTGCTCTATGTCTTATTAAATGGAATATATTTGTGGTTTAAAAATCATCATTGTTGAGTATTAAATTCATATGCCAGATCTTTTTAAAGGTGTACGTAGTTTCCCCTATGAAAAATGGCCCTAGGGTGATGTGTTTTAACTATATTT
This sequence comes from Avahi laniger, assembly GCA_963575035.1. Taxonomy (NCBI): domain Eukaryota; kingdom Metazoa; phylum Chordata; class Mammalia; order Primates; family Indriidae; genus Avahi; species Avahi laniger. Next base: position 14,628 of record CAUYSK010001701.1, on the reverse strand, counting down.
CTTCTATAATTCTTCTCTCCTGTCCTCCTTCATTGAGTACTTCTGTTTCATTATCATCATTTCTACTCATGGCACTTTATAATTTGTGGTCAAAATAAACCAGACATTAAAGTCAGTACAATAAGTGACATTTTTCGATACATTATATTTGTACATATTTATAGGATACATGTGAAATTTTGTTACAGACATAGAATGTGTGATGATGATAAAGTCAGGGTACTTAGAGTATCCATCACTCAAGTATTTATCATTTCTATGTGTTCAAGTCTTCTCTTCTAGCTATTTTGAAAATATAATACTTTGTTGTTAACTGTAGTCACACTAATCTGTTATCAAATGTTGGAACTTATTCCTTTTATCTGACTATGTTTGTACCCATTAACCATCTTCTCTTTATCGCTCCCCTCCCATACACACTTCCCAGCCTCTGGTATCTATCATTCCACTCTCTAACGTTATGTGATCAACTTTTTTAGCTCCCATGTGTGAGTGAGAGCATGCGACATTTGTCTTTCTGGGCCTGGTTTATTTTCACTTAACATAATGACCTCCATTTCATTTATGTTCTGTGAATGACATAATTTCATTCTTTTTTGTGATGGAACAGTACTCTACATTTTTTTATCCACTCATCCATTGATGGATGCTTAAGTTGATTCCATGTCTTTGCTATTGTGAATAGTGCTGCAATAAACATGGGATTGCATGGATCCCTTTGATATATTGATTTCTTTTCCTTTGGATAAATTCCTGGGAATGGGATTGCTGATTTATGTGGTAGTTCTATTTTTAGGTTTTTGAGAAAACTCCATATAGTTTTCTATAGTGGCTGTACTAATCTATATTCCCATAGTATATAAGACTTCTCTTTTCTCCAAATCCTTACTAATATCTGGTGCTTTCTTTCTCTCTCTCTCTCTCTCTTTCTTTCTTTCTTGTCTTTTTAAAATAGCTGTTCTAACTGGGTAAGATGATCTCTCTTTGTGGTTTTGAATTGCCTTTCCTTGATGATTAGTGATGTTGAACATTTTTCATACACCTGTTGGCCATTTGTCTGTCTTCTTTGGAGAAATGTCTATTCATGTCTTTGCCCAATTTTCAGTGGGATTATTTGATTTTTTACTGTTGAGTTGTTTGAGTTCCTTGTATAGCCTGGATATAGGCTGGAGTTCCTTGTATAGCCCTGTCACATGAATAGTTTGCAAGTATTTTCTCCCATTCAAGAGATTATCATTCTTTACTCTGTTGATCGTTTCTTTGCTGTACTCATTATAGTACCATCTATCTACCTTGTTTTTGTTGCCTAGGCTTTTGAGGTTTTAGCCATAAAATCTTTGCGTAGCACAATGTCCTAAAGAGTTTTTCCTATGTTATCTTCTTGTAGTTTTATAGTTTTGGGTCTTATGTTTAAGTCTTTAATGCATCTTGAGTTGGTTTTGCATATGATGAGAGACAGGGATCCAGTTTCGTTCTTGTGTATATGGTTAGGTTACCCAGTTTTCCCAGAACCACTTCTTGAAAAAGGTGTCCTTACCCAATATATATTCTTGACAGCTTTATCCAAGATTAGTTGGTGATAAACATGTGAATTAATTTATGGATTCTCTATTCTGTTCCATTGATCTATACTTCTTTTATCAATATTATGCTGTTTTGGTTACTATAGCCTTATATAATTTGAAGTCAGGTAATGTGTTGCCTCCAGACTTGTTCTTTTTGCTCAGGATTGCTTTGGCTACTCTAGCTCTTTTTTGGTTCCATATGAATTTTAGGATTTTTTTTTCTATTATATTTAAGTGAAAAATGACAGTGGTATTTTGATAGGGATTGCACTGATGTAGATTGCCTTGGGCATTAGTCATTTTTAAGTATATTAATTCTTCTGATCCATGAGCATGGGATGTTTTTTCATAGTTTCTGTGTCCTCTTCAATTTCTTTTATCAGTGTTCTTTACTTTTCCTTATAGAAATGTTTTACCTCCTTAGTTAAATTTATTCCTAGGTAATTTTTATAGCTATAGTAAATGGGATTGCCTTCTTGATTTATTTTTCATCTATTTTATTATTAGTGTATGGAAACACTACTCATTTTTGTCTGTTGATTTTGTATCCTGCAACTTTACTGAATTTATCAGTCCTAAGAGTTTTTTGGTGGAGACATCTTGGTTTTTCTAAATATAAGATCATATTGCCTACAAAGAGGTAAAATTTCACTTCTTCCTTTCAATTTGGATGACTTTTGTTTCTTTCTTTGCCCGATTTCTCTGGCTAAGATTTCCAGTACTGTGTTGAATAGGAGTGGTGAAAGTGGGCATCCTTATCTTGTTCCAGTTCTTGTAGGAAAGCCTTTCTACTTTTTCCTATTCATTATGATGTTAGCTGTGGATTTGTCATTTATGGCCTTTATTATTTTGAGGTATGTTCCTTCTATGCCTCATTTATCAAGAGTTTCATTATGGAGGGATGTTGAATTTTATCAAATGTTTTTTCTGCATCTATTGAGACATGTGATTTTTCTCCTTCATTCTGTTGATGTGATGTATTTCTTTTATTGATTTACGTATGTTGAACCATCCTTGCATTCCTGGTATAAATCCTACTTGATCATGGTATATTATCTTTTTGATGCATTGTTGGATTTAGTTTGCTGGTATTTTATTGAGGATTTTTGCATCTATATTCATCAGGATATTGACATGTAATTTTGTTGTTGTGTCCTTGTCTGGTTTTGGTAGCAGGGTGATACTGGTCTTGTAGAATTAGTTAGGGAGAATTCCTCCCTCTTCAATTTTTTGAAGAATAAGTGACATTTTTTACATGTTATTCACAAGCATTAGCTACATTAAGAGATAATTGGGTCCAGTATTTTCCAATAGAAATAAGCATATAGATTTTTTTAAAAGATCTGTTCCAAAGAACTTTTTAATTCTTTGGTCTGTATCTATTTTTCTGAAGGCTTAGATGTCAGAACGAAAAGGTTTAACTAGAGCTTGACCTTTATGCAGCTAACACTTATCAGAAACATATAGCTAGCTAATCTTAAAATGACAGAAAGGTCTAAGGGCAATCTGATACTGACACCATTAAGAAGATGCACAGAAATATTGTACACAATATTTTTAAAAGAGTTCTGGGATTGATTTTTAAGATGTGTTTACCTTATTTAGGGTCCTGAAGACAGGTTTGTAGCATCACTAGCATTCCATCATGCCAAGCAAGAGTCTGGCTAAGAGAATCATGTACTTGCTGATGTGTATCTATCCTCTATTTCAGTTGTCCCTGCATAGAATTTCCAGTGGTCCTTAGATCTTGTAAATAACTTAAAAATTTTTTTTGCTTTTTTTTTAGGGCAGCATAACTATTTATGTGCCGGAAGAAATGACTGCATTGTTGACAAGATCCGCAGAAAAAACTGCCCAGCATGTCGCCTTAGAAAGTGCTGTCAGGCTGGCATGGTCCTTGGAGGTAACTCTGATGTTTTCATCAATAATATACTGTCTAATATTTATACCATAACACTGTGGGTCAGAAAATTATAATTTTCTTATTCATCTTTGTTCTTGCTTTGTTTTTTCTGTCTTTATTATTGATGGTGACTCTTCACACTTGAGTGTTTGAATGAAGCAACCAATACCATCCCATTAACTTTATTGATTTCTAGTATGTTGTGGTCTGCTATGGGAAGTAAGAAGACTCTCTTCATCTGTATTGCCTATAAGTAGATGTTATGGGTAGTACACTGACTTGACTTGTCATTAAATAATATGGGTTGGAGTCTAGGCTCTGCCACTCACCTCCTGTGTGGCCTTGAGTAAATCACCATCCTTTTCTGGATGTCAGTCTCCTTATCTGTAAAATGAGAGCATTAAAGTCCCTTCCAGCTCAAAAATTGATTCTGCCAATTGGTCAGGTACATTGCTTTCTAGCTCCTGTAAGTGACAAATTAAAGCAAGATCACTGGAACAGGGGTAGGAATCCATTTGATTGAGAGTTATATTAGTGAATTTTTCCCCATATTTTTATTAATATAAGAATCTCTAAAACTTTTAATAATATAGCAGACATTCAAAAATTAACATCAGATGATGACATATAGTTTGAATGAAAATAAAACAGTGAGGGAAATTAAGAGACTCAGGGTTATGGAAGACAATCCTATTCTCTTACATTTTTTTTTTAATTTCAGAATATTATGGGGGTACAAACCATTTGGTTACATAAATTGCTGCTGTACTGTGCCCATCCCCCAATGCACAGTAGCTTTGTACCCACTAGGTGTGATTTTACCCATCCCCTCCTTCCCCACCACCTGCTTGATTTCCGATGAATGTTATTTCCATATGTGTGCATAGATGTTGATCCATTAGTTCCAATTTAATGGTGAGTACATGTGGTGTTTGTCCATTCTTGTGATACTTCACTTAGGATAATTGTCTCCAGCTCCATCCAGGTTAATGCAAGAGGTATTAGGGCTCACCCCTTTTTATGGCTAAGTAGTATTCCATGGTATACATATACCACATTTTATTAATCCACTCATATATTAATGGGCACTTAGGTTGATTCCACATCTTTGCAATTGTGAATTGTGCTGCTATAAACATCAGAGTGCATGTGCCTTTTTTTATAGAATGTCTGTTTTTCCTTTGGGTAAATACCTTGTTTTTACTTAGCCACATCCTACACAGCACCGTCTGGGAATTGTGGCTTTTATATCTAGATATAACTTTTTAAAAACATAGTAAAATGTGTACATAACTGTGGAAACTAAAAATGTTTCTTCAGTGTACCATCTATAAACAGCTTTTTTTGCATCAGTGTATGTGTATCTTCCTTTGGGAAATGTTGTATTTACACCAATACTTGTCAAGTTTAAAGCCTACCCAAATACTACCTCCTCTCTAAAACTTTTGCCAACATGCTGGTACAAAATTAATCATCTAGGCAACTTGCTGGGCACTTTATTGTAATTCACTTAATTAGATCACTCATAGTATTGTATAGTTTGTTATTTAGAGGTTTATTTTCTTAAAGTTAAGGGCAGTGAGCAGGTCTCCATCTTCTATGTGTCCACAACAGTGCCAGGGAGATGCTCAATAAATACCACTAAATGAATAAACCTGTGCTCTCAGCAGGTTAAAAGTTGTTTCTGAGTCCTGTGCCTCTGTTTCCCCCTCTTTATTTTTCAGCTTTACCCTCACAAGTCTTCAGGAACCTCCTAAATTTTAGAAAGTAGAACTTTCTTACAAAACCTTACATCTAGTTAATGTCGGAGCCAGAAGAAAGACCTAGGGCACTTTGACTTCTAATACTGTCATTGTTTTCTCCATGACATGCTTGTCCTAGAAAATGGCAGAGCCTCTAATGCTAAAACCTAGGTTCCATCAGGATCTTTAATCTTGAATGTTCTCCCAAATGGCTTTAAAAGACTCTTCAGTTTTATCACAGAATTTAAATGGCAGAATTCTGGATAGAATCGTCAGAGTACTCCTGGAGATGGGTGATACAACCTAGAGAATTTTATGTTATCTCGTGTTTTAAGGCTTTAGCCCATCACTCAAGTATCTTTAATCTTTTATTATCTTCCCTATCCAAATCCAAACTCCTTGTTCCTTTAGTCTGCTATTCTAGTGCTTCCCAAACCACAATTTACCATTCACAGTTATTGCTATATTTTTGTACCTTCTAGATTATTACTTATTTGCATTTAGTCTATTTCTTTCCTTCTTTCCTTCCTTCTCTCCTTTTCTTCTCTGTCTCTCTTGCTTCTGACTTCCCTCCTGTCCTCTTTTCAGTAACTATAGATTGAGCCCTTACCTACCGGGTAGTATTCTAAATTCTGGGAGTATAGCAGCAAATAAAGTGGACCAAATTCCTTCCCTTGTAGGGCTTACACTCTCGTAGGAGGAGTGACAAATATATATGTCAAATGATGATAAGTGCTATGGAAAAATACTAAGCAGAGTCAGTTAATAAGGGTTATCTAAGAGGGGAGTTGCTCCTGAACTCTTTAATCTGATTAATATTTTTATCTCACTTAGCCATTTCCGAAGCAATCTCTCTGAAATCATGGGTTTGATATGCTAGCTATAATTTTTCTAGAAGATATTAAAATAATTTATAACTATTTATATATTCAATGTACTACCTTAAAATGGCCTATGTACCCATAAATAGTATGTGTTATGATCTGGAAAAGAATGTATTAGACCAATATTTTTTGAGAGTCCACTGTGTTAAACACCTACTTAGTGCTGTCATTGCTGCCTTTAAGCATAGAATAGTCTAATATCCTCATAAAATACAGGAGGTACCTGGGTTATGGATGAGATATGTTCCTGAGACCCTCTTTAGGTTGGATTTGTATGTAACTCAGATCCTGATGAACAGTGCATGTGTGGTAATAATAACAATAATGGCTCATATGTGGTAATAATAATACAATGTAATACTGTAATAATAATACCCCTGTAGTGTAATAATAAGTTATAGAAAATGTTGTGCTCTTTCTTTTAATTCAAACAGAACATAAAAACAAACTTACACAAAAAGTTTAGATTGGAGATAGGACAAATTTCAAAAAAGAATATTAAAGGTTCACATTCACCTAATGTTGCTTCAACACTAGGCTAATAGGAATGTTACACGTATTTTGATCTTCTAACCAATCAATAGTAACCTTCCCATTTCAATAATTAATCCACTATGCTGCTTGGTAATAATTGATACTTTCATTGAAACACTGCCTTTTTTACATGTTCCATTAATATCACTTTATCCTTTATAATTGTTCCGATAGTGGAGCAACTGAAGCCTAATGCTTTCTCAATGAGTTATGGCATCTGGCCCTTCTCCCAATGCTTATTTCTACTTTCATTTCCATTTTAATCACATTTCTCTTTGCTGCAGGCTCACCTTGACTTGCAGCAGACTTTCACTTTGAAGGCATAGTCATAAGGGTAAACATAGACTCACAAAATGGAATAAAAAGGTTAAGACTAAAGTGATGGTGTGCATAAGCGACAGTGTAAACAAGACTAGCCACTACCATAAAGATGCTGCCCCAATGAACCGCTTACGCCATGTGGATTTGTTTACATGTGCAAAAGAAACTAGTTCCCAAATTATTAATTTCATTATAAATTACCCTTATGGGGAGGCTCGGGAGCCCATTTGTAAGTGCGGAACCCCGTAAATCGGGTCATCTGTAATCCAGGGACTGCCTGTAACTATAAAACAGAAGAGTAAGTCACCTAAGAGTGGTACCAGACATTGCTATGCAAATAGAGAAAAGGAAAGAATTAATTCTGTGTGCCAGAGTTGGCAAAGGCTTGAGAGAGGAGGCCCTCAAACCATGAATAGGAACTTTATAAGTGGAAAAGGAGAAAGGTGTTTACAATGAAAATAATGTGTCTGAAAAAAAGCATGATACATTCTAGTGACGATTTTTCTGGAAAGTAAGTTAACAGGAACAGGAAGACATGAAGCTTGAAAGTTAGGTTGGGCCAGCTGGGATCTGGCGTTTAAACTCTTTTCTGTAGGCAGCAGAACCAGTGATCTTCCTGTGGACTATCCATAGAATAAAGCCTGGTTTCTAAGAGCAGCACATGGGGCCTTTCCTCACCTAGCAGCTGCTCCCTCCCTTCCTTTCTTTCTTCACTCATTTATGTCTGTCACTTTTTCTTGAGGTTTTTTTATTTCTTCTTTTTCAGTTTTTTTATTTTTAATTTTTATGAATACAAAATAGTTATACATATTCATGGGGTACATGTGATATTTTAATATAAGCATATAATATATAAACAAATCAGAGTAATTAGGGTATCCATCACCTCAAACATTTGTCATTTCCTTGTGTTGGGAACATTCCAAATCTACTCTTCTAGCTATTTTGAAATATACAATAATTTATTGTTAACTATATTTGCCCTATTGTGCTGCTAAACACTGGATCTTATTTCTTCTATCTAACTGTATTTTTGTATCTATTAACCAATCCCTCTTTATTCCCTCCTCCCTACTACCCTTCTCAGTCTCTGATAAACACCATTCTATTCATTACCTCCATGAGATCAGTTTTCTTAGCTCCCAGATATGAGTGAGAACGTGTGACATTTGTCTTTCTGTGCCTGGCTTATTTCACTTAACGTAATGTCCTCCAGTTACATCTATGCTGTCGCAAATAACAGAATTTTATTCTTTTTATGGCAGAATAATATTCCACATTACACATATACAGTATTTTCTTTATCCACTGATGGACATTTAAGTTGATTCTATGTCTCAGCTATTGTGAATAGTGCTGTAATAAACATAAGAGTGCAGATATCTCTTTGATATACTGATTTCCTTTCTTTAGGATATACACTCAGCAGTGGAATTGCTAGATTTTATGGTAGTTCTATTTTTAGTTTTTTTGAGGAACCTCCATACTGTTTTCCACAGTTGCTGCACTAATTTACAGTGCCACCAACAGTGCACATGTTTCCCTTTCTCCTACCAGCATTTGTTATTTTCTGCCTTGATAATGTCCGTTTTAACTGGGTTAAAATGTTATCTCATTGTCGTTTTGATTTGCATTTCCCTGATGATTAGTGATGTTGCACATTGTTTCATACACTGTTGACCATTTGTGTCGTTTTGAGAAATGTCTATTCAGATCTTTTGCCCACTTTTTAATCTGAGTACTTTTTCTTTGCACTGTTGATTTGTTTGAGTTCCTCCTTGTATATTCTCGTTATTAATCCCTTGTCAGATGAATAGTTTGCAAATATTTTTTTCCCATTCTGTAGGTTGTCTTTTCACTTTGTTGATTGTTTCCTTTGTGTGCAGAAGCTTTTTAGCTTGATATCATTCCATTTGTCCATTTTTGCTTTTGTTGCCTAGGCTTTTGAGGTATTATTAAAGATATCTTTGCCCAGACCAATGTCCTGAAGCATTTCCTCAATGTTTTCTTTAGTTGTTTCATAGTTTCAGATCTTACATTTAAGTCTTTAATCCATTTTGATTTTATTTTTGTACATGGTGAGAGATAGGGGGCTAGCATTGTTCTACATACAGATTATCTAGTTTTCCCAGCACCATTTATTAAAGAGACTTTCCTTTCCCTGATGTATGCTCTCTGTGCCCTTGTCGAAAATGAGTTGACTGCAAATGCCTGGATTTATTTCTCAGTTCTCTATTCTGTTTCATTGGTCTGTCTGTTTTTATGCCAGTACCATACTGTTTTAGTCAAGGTTTCTCATTTCTAACATACAGACCATTTGAATTACAAAAGATGAAACATGAGAGAACATTGAAAAACTTTAAAAAGATTTGATAAAGTCTTAGAGTAGAATAACAGAGGTCAGAAATATGTATTTGATATATGTCAGGGACACAGAATCGTTAATGAGTAGTTTGTTTTTATCTGCTTTAGTGCTATGTTTTTATTGTAAAAATTATGTTTGAGTTATCTGGTTTCTTCATTGCATATGATTCTTTAATGAATCACTTCCTTTACCTTCAACAGGTCACAGTGAACTTTTGAATTTAGTACATTGCTATACTCCTTAATGAGTAGAAAGATAGTTACCTCCTTAAGGATGGTAATATATCTTCAAATTTATGTGTTCTTCTGTCTTCTTTCCTTCAGAAAACATTTTTGTTTAATGACTCACAGAAAATTCTGAAATAAATAGAGCTCTGTTTTTTCATTTGTGGTAAAAATGCTAAGCTATTATAAAGATAATTAGCTTTCAAAAATAAGTAGCTTTCTACATAAAGGAATGATTAATGAATAGTTACGTTTGCTGAAATTTTTTTTAAAGTCATAGATTATTTTTCTTTTCTTTATTCTTTCCTTCTTTCTTTCTTTTTTTTTTTTTTTTTGGTAGACAGTGCTGTCTTCAAATTCTAAAAAGTTGTGTTAGAAAGCCTGTTTCTCTCCTACTCCTATTGCCACGTCCTCTCTACCTAGGTACACTCCCCACTTCTCTTGGCAAAGAGAATAACTTTCTGGGCTAGAGAGTATGGGTTGCGTGGTAAATTTTGTTTTTTGTTTGTGTATTTTTCTCCTCTTACACTTGACAGACAACAAAGCTTCAGTTCTTTTTTCTGAAGAATTCCAAAATTCCTGAATTTGGAACACAGCAGTACCTTCTCTGGAAGCATAGAGGCCTCCTCTGTGCCTCTAATTACTATAAGAACTGAAGTCATTTGCCTACTCTTTAAGGCAAGCTGCCACTTACCTCTTTAGATCTCTCGTGGTCTTCCTTCTGCAGGCATCCCCTTTTCTACCCAAACCTTGGCCTTCGAATCAGCAGCTCCCTGAGACAACACCTCTCACATTGCTCTCCTAGTTTGCTGCACTGAAGCTTACAGCCAGGTGATGTCTTCTGATCACTGTCTGGTTGCTCATCCTAAACTCTATCTCACACATGCTGGCTAGGGATAGTCCTTAGAGTATTTATTCTCACTTTTTTGCGTAAATTTTTTCTGTGTTTTTATGGGACTGCTTTTATGGCTGCCAGATAGAACTTTCAATAGTACCTACTGCTTTCTAGATCCAGTAAAATGTCAGGATTGAGGTGTTCACATATCTTTTCCATTTGCAGGCTGACTTTATTTGAATGATTGAGACATATGCTTTAAAAAAAAATAAATTCTAGTATTTTTTTGACAACTATCTACTTTTATAGTTCCTATAATCTAGCATCTATGTTTTCTTTGAAGTACATATTCAGGCACATTCTGCTTTAATCTGAAAACTGGAGGTCGGTCTTGAAAAGGGAAAGCAAACTGCGTCAGTGCTGTAGGGATCGTTAGAGCAGTGCCAGTGGGCTGGCACCAGCATGGCACAGTGGTCGTCATACGTTTGTTAATCTGAAGTAACAACACGTTTCTAGACAGTCTTCCATGGTTTCATGAAGGTACTGTAGGGTTGACTATAAATTCACCCCAACTGTATAAAGTATGACCCTCGTAATGTCCAAGGATTTACACCATTCGTTAATTGACTGTTGATCTTTATCCTCTGTTTCCCAGAAAGTTTTTGGCTGCCCTCAAACTTACATTTTGATATCCAACATAATACTGTTACTTTACTTCTATACAACAGATTAAGCACTGTCAGATTAAACACCTCTTGTCATCCATTCAGTATAAAATATTTTTGCCAGAAATAAAGGCAAATAACAGAAAGAGAGGTAACAGCAAAGTAAACAGCACTCATTTCAGAACACAATTGAGAATTCGCAATCAATATTTCAGTCTATCTACTTATGTTTAAATACTAGGAAGATCACAAAAATCCCCGTATTCTTCAAATATTGCTTCCCTGCTCAATGCCTCTTTCTACCTCCAGCACAGTTATTAGGTTTTTATTGGACTAGTTCATTCTGTTCCACATCTCTTAATCCTTTTTAATATTTCCGACATTTTTATCTGTTATATTCTGTGTAATTTTGTTCTTTCCTTGAATTCATCACTCTTTCTTGGGCTGTGCCCTTTTTTTTCATTGTAATGATGGTAATATTTTTTATTTTAAACATTCTATGTATTTATTTTATAAATTTGCCCTTTTTTATATCAAGCTTTTTCCTTTCTTGTGTTTTCAATTCTTTATCACATATTTTTAATAATTGTTGTACCCATATGTGTTATAAACATTTGTGTTCAATAATTCTAAAATCCCCAAACTCAGGATCTATTAATAGTTATGCCATTGTAGCATGCTGGTAAACCATCTGTCTTCAATAAAAAAAAAAAAGTAAGTGAAGAGGTCCTGATTATTTATAGTGTTTCCCAATGATGGTGGTATAAATACTCCCATGTGGCAAATTTCAAGTTACCAATGGTTTAACAACCAGCTTTCAAAATTCCTGTATATTTAACAGTCAGTTCTCATAAGTCAGTGTGACACAAACCCAACATCCTGTTTATTGTTTCTGCTACTTTTCACTCATTGTATCTTTTGTGGTTTTGGATTATGAGCTCGTGTTTGATACAGTTTAATTTCTTTGAAAGGTGCCACCTTTATTGAGAGTGTTTATCTCCAGAGAGAATTTTTATTTCAATCTTCCAGGCACCTTAGGGATTTTACTAGTGAAGAACTACTTTTCATATTTACTTTTTGCTTCTAGGTTTCCCATACCTTGCAAGTAGAATAATTCCATGGTCCCCAACCCCTGGGCCATGGACCAGTACCGGTCCATAGCCTATTAGGAACTGAGTCTTGCAGCAGGAGGTGAGCAGTGGGCAAGGAAGCGAAGCCTCATCTGTATTTACAGCTGCTCCGCATCACTCACATCACTGCCTGAGCTCCGCCTACTTTCCGATCAGTCACGGTATTAGATTCTCATAGGAGCACGAACCCTACTGTAAACCGTGCAAGTTAGGGATCTAGGTTACGCACTGCCTGTGACAATCTAATGCCTGATGATCTGAGGTGGAGCTGAGGCAGCAATGCTGGTGCTGGGGAGTGGCTGCAAATACAGATTATCATTAGCAGAGAGGTTTGACTGACTGCACAGAGACTATAATAAATCAACTGCTGTAGACTCATATCAAAACCTTATCAGTGACTGGCAAGTGACAATTAAGCTGTATCTGGTGGCAGGCTTTATAGTGGCAAGTGAGTTGATGTACTACCATTGTACAGCTGCATCTGGCTTTAAGTCAGAATCCAAGACTTATTTTAGTCTGTGTGTGGCCTGCCATTATTTTATTTACTACTTCCATCTGCACCTCTTTCCTGCACTGCGCACTTGTCTCAGTCACAGTTTTGGTAAGCTCAGAAGTTAACCCTAAAATGAGTAAAAAACAAACATCACTGGATAGCTTCTTTGAAAATGGGGAAAGACCCAATGATGAGACAGTGGAAGACTCTATACCTGTGAACAAAATGAAAGCTGCATTTAAAAGCAAATACCAAGAATCCTACTTAAATTATGGATTCATTGCAACAGGTGATTCACATTCTCTAAGCCTGCTTTGTATAATATGTGGCCACCAGCTATCCAACGAAGCCATGAAAGCTTCAAAACTACTTCATCACATGCAGACCAAGCACCCTGCATTAAAAGACAGCCTTTGTAGTTTTTCAAAAGAAAAAAAAGTGAACATGAAGAACATAAGCAATTATTGAAGGCTACCACCTCATCAAATGTGTCTGCGCTGAGAGCATCATTAATCATGGCTAAACCACATTGCTTAAAGTTAAGAAGACCTTTACTATTGGAGAAGAGGTGATCCTGCTTGTTGCTAAGGACATTTGCCATGAACTTTTAAGATAAGCTGCCATTCAAAAAGTGGCATGTGTTCCTCTTTCAGCTAGCACCCTAACTGGGTGAATTGATGAAATAGCAGAAGATATTGAGACACAATTACTAGAGAGGACTAATGAATGAGTCATCGTAGTATGCAAGCAGGTTGACGAATCTACCAATGTTGACAAGGCAACAATGCTTGTTTTTGTGCAATATGTTTTTCAGGAGGATGAGCATGAGGATATGTTATATGCAGTTTTGTTGCCAACCAACACCACAACTGCAGAACTATTCAAGTCTTTGAATGATTACATATCAGGAAAATTGAATTGGTCATTTTGTATCAGTATATGCACAGAGTGGCTGCCATGACTGGACGGCTTTCTGGTTTCCCTACTCGGGTCAAGGAGGTTGCTTCTGAATGTGAGCTCCACACTGTGTCATCCATAGAGGAACACTGGCTAGCTGAAAAATGTCACTTGAACTAAACAACATTTTGCAGGATGTGATTAAAATTAACAGCCACACTAAAGTACATGCCCTTAACTTGTGTCTGTTCGAGCAGCTCTGTGAGATGGATGCAGAACATACACATCTTCCTTTATACACAGAAGTGAGATGGCTTCCTAAAGGTAGATCACAGGCCAGAGTTTTCAAGTTATGAGAGTCACTCCAGGGATTTCTTTTAGAAAAACAGTCACCACAGGCAGCACATTTCAGTTACACAGAATGGGTTGCAAAACTTGCTTGTGTGACATATTCAACCTACTCAATCAACTCAATCTGTCACTTCAGTGGAGAATGACAACTGTGTTCAAGTCAGCAGATGAAGTGGCTGAATTCAAAGCCAAACTGGAATTATGGGGACAACGAGTGAACATTGGGATTTTTGACATGCTTCACACTTTACCAGAAATTACTGGGTAAGGGCCTTCTTTCTCCCAGCGGGTGCATGATCAGCTATCTCAGCTTTCAAATCAGTTTGAGCATTACTTCCCAACAACAAAAGACCCCCATACTAGGAAGAATGGATCCACTACCCATTTGTGAATAAACCAGGTGAATCGACTTTGTCCGTGCTAGAATAGGATCGACTGCTTGAGATTGCAAATGGCGATGGCCTTAAAAGTATGTTTGACACTTCAAATCTCCATACATTCTGGATGAAAGTCAAGGCAGAATATCCTGAGATTGCCACAAAAGCATTGAAAAGCCGGCTTCCATTTCCGACATCCTATCTTTGTGAAGCAGGGTTTTCTGCAGTGACAGCAACTAAAAAAAGAGATTGCAGAGTAGACTGGGTATAAGCAACACACTTCAGGTGACACCGTCTCCCATCACCCCCAGATGGGACCATCTAGTTGCAGGAAAACAAGCT
>CAUYSK010001700.1:0-41360 GCA_963575035.1 Avahi laniger | reverse complement strand
ATGGCTTGTATCATTTTTAGGTAAGCCCCATCTATGCCTATTTTGTTAAGCGTTCTTATCATAAAAGGGTGTTGAATTTTGTCAAATGCTTTTTCTGCATCTATTGAGACAATCCTATGACTTTTGTTTTTGCTTCTGTTTATGTGGTGAATTACATTTATAGATTTGCGTATGTTGAACCATCCTTGCATCTCTGGAATGAAGCTCACTTGGTCATGATGGATTATTTTCTTAATAAGCACCTGGATTCGGTTAGCTAGAATTTTGTTGAGAATTTTTGCATCTATATTCATAAGGGATATTGGTCTGTAGCTTTCCTTTTTTGTAGCGTCCTCTCCTGGTTTTGGTATCAGGGTTATGTTGACTTCATAAAATGTGTTGGGGAGGAATCCATCCTTCTCGATGTTGTGGAATAATTTCTGCAGGATAGGCACCAGTTCTTCTTTGCAGGTGTGGTAAAATTTGGGTGCGAAACCGTCTGGTCCTGGACTTTTCTTTTTTGGAATGTTTTTTATTGCTGTTTCAATTTCAGTCCTTGATATTGGTCTGTTCAGGAATTCTATTTCTTCCTGGTTGAGCCTAGAGAGGCTGTGTGTTTCTAAGAATTTGTCCGT
Source organism: Avahi laniger (assembly GCA_963575035.1). Taxonomy (NCBI): domain Eukaryota; kingdom Metazoa; phylum Chordata; class Mammalia; order Primates; family Indriidae; genus Avahi; species Avahi laniger. The sequence continues at coordinate 40,746 of CAUYSK010001700.1, read as the reverse complement.
TTCCTCCACATTTTCCAGTTTGTGTGCATAAAGGTTTTTGTAATATTCATAAATTATGTCTTGAATCTCCACAACATCAGTGGTACCTTCTCCTTTTTTGTTCATGATGGAGCTTATTAGGGATTTTTCTTTTGTGTTTTTCACTAGTTTAGCCAAAGGTGTGTCAATTTTGTTTATTTTTTCGAAGAACCAACTTTTTGTTTTATTAATCTTCCATATAGTTTCCCTGTTGTCAATTTCATTTAGTTCTGATTTGATCATATTAATTTCCCTTCTTCTGTTGGGTTTGGGGTAGGTCTGTTCTTCTTTTTCCAGTTCTTTGAGTTGATTCATTAGGTTGTCTATTTGTGATCTTTTTGACTTTTGGATATAGGCATTTATGGAAATAAACTTTCCTCTCAGGACTGCTTTGGCTGTGTCCCATAGATTTTGATAACTTGTGTGAAACAGAAGTTTTTTTGTTGTTTTTGTTATTGAGACTGGGTCTCACTCTGTCATCCTCCTACAGTGCAATGGAATGATCATAACTCACTACAGCCTCAAATTCCTGAGCTCAAGTAATCCTCCCACTTCAACTTCCAGAATTGCTGAGACTACAGGAATGCACGACCATGCACAGATTATTTTTCTGTAGAAATGTGGTCTCATTATGTTGCCCAGGCTGGTCTCAAACTCCTAAGCTCAAGCAATCCTCCTTCCTCGGCCTCCCAAGTGCTGAGATTATAGGCATGAGACACCAAGCCTGGCCCGAGAAAAAAATTTTAAAAGGTGAACAGAGACTCAGGCACCTATGGGACAATATCAAAAGATCTAACATTTGTGTCAGTGAGTCCCAGAAGATAATCATAAAGATATTGGTACAGGGAAAAATTGAAAAAACAATTATCAAAATTGTCAAAAATTAGGTGAAATATATACATTTACAGATTCAAGAAGTTCAGCAAACTGTAAACAGGATAAACCCAAAGAAAACCATAACAGAGACACCATAATCAGACTTCTGAAAGCCAAAAACGAAGAAAAACATCTTCAATGCAGCCAGAAAAAAATGATACATTATACATAGGAAAATAATGGTTTGAATTGTTCTTACTAGATTTCTCATCAGAAACCAAAAAGCCAGAAGATAGTGGAACAATATTTGTAAGTGCTAAAAGAAAAGCACATCAACCCAGAATTCTACATAAAGTAAAATAAAAGCATGCTCATGTTAGGGAAAACTAAAAGAATTATTCACTAAAAGATCTACTCTAAAAGAAATGTTAAAGGAAGACTTTTTAGACAGAAGCAAAATAATACACGAGGGAAACTTGGAACGTCAAAAATGAGGAAGAACAACAGAAATCATAAATATCTCCCCTAAAATTCATATGTTAAAGCCTCAATTTCCAGTGTGACTGTATTTGGAGCTAGTGTGTACACTCTTTCTCTTTCACTCTCTCGTGCACGCTGTCTCTCTCTCTCCATGTTCATGCACCAAGGATAGGCTGTGTGAGCACACCAAAAGAAAGGGGCCATCTGCAAGCCAGGAAGAGAGCCCTCACCAGGAACAGAATGAGCCAACACCTTGATCTAGGACTTCCCAGCCTCCAAAATACTGAGAAATAAGTTCCTTTTGTTAAAGCCATACTATCTATGGCATTTTGTTATGGCAGCTGGAGCTGACTAATGCAAATAGAAGCCTGAACAGCACTGTCATTCTGTATGACCTAATTTGTTTACCAACAACAAAATATACACATTCTTTACAAGGGCATGTGGAAAAGTCACCAAAATGGACCATATCTTGAATCCAAAAACAAGTCTTAAAAAAATAAAATCAAGTGAAATTATACAAATTATACTATCTGTTAAAGATGGAATTGAAATAGAAATAACTCAACAAATGACACAAATCTAAATAATTCATATACAGAAAACATTTTGTATTGAAAGAAACAAAAATATGACATATCAAAATATGTGGCATGCAGTTGAAGCCATGTTTAGAGGGAAATTTATGGCATTAAATGCTTATATTAGAAAAGAAGATAGGTGTCAAATTAATGATCCAAGTTTCAACCTTAAGAAACAAGAAAAAAAATTAAAGCCAAAGCAAGCAGAAGGAAGGGAACAAACTTAAGTTCATAAAACAATGAAACTGAAAACAGAAAGGCAATAGAGAAAAATTAACAAAACTCTTGCAAGAAACATTAAAAGAAATTCCTCAAAAAGAAGGACAATGATATAGGTCCAAAACTTGGATCTACATAAAGAAAGAGCATTGGGGAAGGAATAAATGAAGATAAAAAGTAGTTGTTCATATATGTGTGAGTCCATTTCTTGAATCTCTGTTCTGTTTCACTAATCTGTTTGTCTATCTTGGTACCAATACCACATTGACTTGATAACTATAGCCTTATGATAAGTTTTGAAATTAAGTAGTGTTCACCCTCTAACTTTGATCTTCTTTTTCAAAGTTGTCTTTGCTGTTCAAGGTCCTTTACATGTTCATGTGAATTTTAGAATCTGCTTGTCAATGTCTACAAAAAACCCTGCTGGGATTTTTAATTTGGGTTGAATATATAAATCAATTTCAAAAGAACTGACATCTTATCAATATTGAGTCTTCCAACCCATGAAAGTGGTATATCTTTCCATAGTTATTTAATTTTAGTTTCATCCAATGAGGTCAAATTTAGTTCTTTAATTACTCACAACAATGTTAAAGTTTTCAGTATACAGGTTGTAGTTTGGAGAGCTCTAAGATGGACGCCAAGATTTCCACCTCCTTGTATGCATGCCCTGTATAACTTACTCCTCTTGAGTGTGGGATTTCACTCCTATAATTGGGTTACTAATCAGCTGATTTTCAATTAGTAAATAGGGAGAATATCTTGGCTGGGACTAACTTAATTAGGGGAGTTCTTAAAAGAGGATGAAGCACCAGAGACAGTCTCCTGCAATAAAAGCTTCCATGAGTTCTACAGCTTCAAGGAACCAAATTCTGTCTATAAACTGAATGCAGTTTAAAAGGTGCCCAAGCATCAGATGAGGCCACAGCTCCAGATGACACCTTGATTGCAGCCTTTTAAGATCTAGGCAGATGATTCAGCTAAGCCATGCCCAGACTCAAACCACAAAATCTATGTGCCTTAATCTGTTCCAGTTGCTATAACAAAATACCATTGACTTTGTGGCTTATAAATAACAGAAGTTTATTTCTTACAGTTCTGGTGGCTGGGAAATCCAAGATCAGGGTGCCAGCAGATTTGATGTCTGGTTAGGGTCCATTCCTGGATCAAAGACAGTCACCTTCTTGCTATGTCCTCACATGGCAGAGAGGGGAAGGGGTCTCTCCAGAGCTTCTTTTATAAAGCAGTAACCCACATTCATAAGAACTTTTCCCTCATGACCTAATCACTTCCCAAATGCTCCACCTCCTAATAGCATGACCTTGGGGGTTAGGATTTCAACACATAAATTTGGGGAGGGGACACAAACATTCAATCTATAGCACCGCGAAATAGTAAATGGGTGCTCTTCTAAGCTAAAAGAATAAATCAATGAACTCAAAATCTCGTCCTTTGAAAAGTGAAGTGGGAATCAAGCCTACCCAACGGTTGGGGAGATGGCAGAGGGAAAGGAGGGATGTAAAAAAGCATTCTTTGATTCTGGGTACTGTCACTAACTTAGTAGGTCTTCTGATCTCATTGGATCAAAATTTCTTATTTTCTCAAATAATTGCTTTTCCTACCTTATAAGATGAGATAACATTAATGTAAATGGTTTGAATACAGTAATGCTTTACAAATCCAAGGCATTATTAATGTCTATTATTAATGTGCTAGCACATAACAAAGAGAAATCTGAGGAGTAATGCTATCAAAATTAATTCAATTATTCTCTATTTAAAGGATGGCACAGATTTATCTATTGAATGCATAAATTATTACATTGAATTCAAAACTGTTTAACTACCAAGTGTGCTTTGGTGATTTTACTCATCCATTTAATAAAATTATTTTAAAAAGTCAGATACTTACTATATACCATAAAATTATACTCCTAATTAGACATTACTGAAATCAATTTAGTAGCCACCCTGAAATAAGAATAGTAGAAACCCTTATGACAATGAAGGTAAAAGTTTCAATGAGGCCCCCCCTTCCTGTCTTCCATAGTTTAAAATATATGTATTTCCACAGAGTTTAAAAAAAGATAGTTTTACTTTTCTTCCTTCTCAGTAGTGGCTGGTGATATCTGAAACTGTAAACAGTTCCCCAGATGACCTGCAGTCATAGCCAAAGAAAGACAAACATAAAGAGTATTTCTTGAAACTAGGGTCATTGGGTGCTAGGCTTTGTCAAAAGAGAAGCATTTCAGAAGCAATAAGAGGAATGCAATATTGGTAGATTCCATTGAGATGACAGTGAGGCAGTCAAGGAAGAGATGGCTGACAGGGACAAAGGTCCCAGGAAGGTCAGGGATAAAAGAGTAGACTTGCGTGCCTTTTGCTCAGAGAAGTTTTAGCTTAGTAAAAGATGACAAATGAGCAGTGTTTGTGCTAACGCCCATCAAGATTTACCAAGAAATGTAGCACACAGCCTGCAGCAAATATAACTTATCAAAAGCCTAGGCTACTATAGATTAAATGGTGGACTCTAATAAAAGAGGTAATTCACACAGAAATATTACAATTGAAAATGTCACCTTTTCTAACAAGTCCAGACATTTACGATTGTACAATTCATCACTAAATGCTTAGTTAAAATTCAAATTTGCTATGGAAGTTCTCAGTTCTAATTGACTATTTCAAAAGAGTCAAAAAATAAACTGTTTTTGAAATCATAATAGAGGTTTAAAATTCTGAAAGATTAATCATGAACTTTGAAGCAGATTTGTAAACTTGAAGAAATTAAGACACTCTCTGTTCTATTCCTCATATTTGCTTCTTTATTTATTTGAGAGAATTAGCCTGCTTATCATGATTTGGTGATGCATGTAGTCATCATATTACCTAGGTTCAACCAGAGCCTATGCACTGTCCTCCCCATCCCATGCAACTCTTTTATTTTGAAACAAATCCACAATTTCCTATCATGTCATCTTCAAATACCTCAGTATACACAACAAAAAATAAAAAGTAACAGTAATTTTTAATATTAAAATTTAGTCAATCTTCAAATTTCCCTGATTGTCTCATATTTGTATTTTTGTGGTGTGTCGATTGAATTAGAATCCAAATGAGATCTATATGTTGCAATTGGCTTCCTTTCTTTTTTAAGTCTCTTTTAGTTCACTCATCTCTTTTGTTTTTTCTTAAAACTTTTTTGTTGGATAAAGTAGGTTGGCTGTCTCACAGTTTTTTTTACAGTCTGGATTTGGACAAGACAAATTATATCTTGTCTTAGCCTGTTTTCTGTTGCCATAACAGAATACTACAGACTAGGTGATTTATAAAGAAAAAAGATTTACAATCAGCCCTTCATATCCATTAGCTCTGCAACCATGGATTCAACCAATCATGGATTTAAAATATTCAGGGAAAAAATAATAATAATTAATAATATAATAATAAAAATACAAATTAAAAAATAATACAGTATAACAACTATTTACATAGCATTTATATTAGGTATTATAAGTAATCTAGAGATGAACTAAAGTATGTGGGAGGATATGTATAGGTTATATGCAAATACCATGCCATTTTATATAAAGAATTTAAGCATCCACGAATTTTGGTGTCTTCAGAGGGTGCCAGAACCAATCCCACATCGATATTGAGGGACAAATATATTTGGCTAACAATTCTGGAGGCTGGAAAGTCCAAGATCAAAGGGCCACATCTAGTGATGGCCTTATTGAAGCATTGTAACATGGCGGAAGGGCAAGTGAGCATATAAGACAGAGAGAAAACAGGGGCTGAACTTATTCTTTTATTAGGATCCCATTCCCACAGTATGTAACACGCTTCTGCAATAAAAATACTCCATTCAGGAGGGCAGAGACCTCATGAGACCTTATCACCTCGTACATGCCCCACCACTTATTATTGTCACAATGTCAATTAAATTTCAACATCTTGAGTTTTGGAGGTGACAGTCAAACCACAGCATATCTCACAGTGTTGAACATGTTCCTCTGTACTCTGTCTTTCTTATAAATTTTTTATTAAAACTAAAATCTTGATCATATTCAGTTTCAGTTTTTTGGCAATAATCTTTAATAAGTAATGCTGTATCAGTTAAAAGTCCAAAAAGGCTGGTTTTCTCTCTTTTTGTGATGTTATCAGTCACTGATGATCATTGTCCAGATCCAATATTTTACTAGAGGTTGCAAAATAGAAGTATTATAATTCTATCATTCCTTCTTCATTTACCAGTTAATACACGTCGTTAAGGAGGACCTTCCACAAATCAATTGTAATTTTTATGTAGGAAAGAAGGATAAAAGCTAGATTTTTTTATTTGTATTCCAGTTTTCAAAATAACTGTTGATCATCTAATACATCCAAAGAAGATTCAAGGTGACCAGTGAGCTTTTTTTAAAAATCAGAATAAGTACATGTATTAACATATACAAATGTTTCAATCCATTGGAACTGTTATTCTTACTGATAATCAAATTGTTCCTCTTCAAGTGGCTCTTATGCCCTTTTGAGAAGTCCACAGTAGTCTTTGAAAGCTTTTTTGCCTCTGAGTGTAACAAGATGTTCTAGACTGATCTTGTATATTTTCTGCCCCAGTTCTGACGTCAGTTCTTTACAAGGAGCCCAGGTTCCTTTTAATGGAAAATGATACTTAAAGACTGCAACCTGGACACCACGGATGTTCATTGCTACCAGGGTGGTCATTGTTTTCAGGTCTGTTCAAACCTAGAAAATCAATTTTTTCAAAAAGATGAACTACAATATGAGTTTAAAATGATGCTTTCATTTCAAATTCAGAAATACAAGATTTTTACTTAATCTCATCTATATGATATCTGTATCTCCTTTTTTCCATGCTCAAAATCCTAATTCCCCCAAACAGCATAAATAGTCATTTATTTTTTCCTACATTACACACACAACAATTTCAGAATTATAACACTAACGTTACCAAGATATTTTTATAGTTCTTTCTGTCCTTAGTACATAATCCCTCTAGGAATGTAAAGTCAAATTACTGTGTTTAATTGCAATCATATGGAACAATTCTTCTCTGTGTGGTTAAGCCAAAAACTTATTACATAGTTTGTTTCATCTGTTTCATATGGCTTTTTTATATTTAGGGATTGCTTTCTAAATTTAATTCTGTAATAGAATTACATAAAATGATTGTGTGTTTCCAAATTCAAATCTACAAAATAAGGTATATTCAGAGAAGTCCCACTTCTACCCCTTTCCCTTCACCTTGTTTTCTTATTTCCTGTCCCCTTTCCTATTGGTAACCTTTTTCAAATTTTTAGCTTTAGGTTTATCCTTCCTTTTTAAATATAATCAAATATACATATTACATATGTATACATATACATACATGAACATATATATTCATACCCCCTTTCTTAGAATAAATGATAGCATATTATATATACTTTTCCCACCTTGCTTTTTTTTTCATAATATATGCTAGAAACCACTCCCCAGCAGTATATAGAGCTATGACTCATTCCTTTTCATAATTACATAGTATTCCTTTGGGTAGATGTCTGACAGCTTTCCAGTTTCCTATTAATGGAATTTGGGTTGTTTCCAATATTTTGCTACAGTGTGTTGTAATGAATAACCTTGCATGTGTGACTTTCTATATTTTTTGCCATTATATCTTTGGGGTAGATTCCTAGAAGTGGGATTAGTAATTCAAAGGGTAAAAGCATATGCAATTATTTTAGAAATTACCAAGTTCTTCTTCATAGGTACCATTTTGTATCCCTGACAGAAATGTATTAGAACAAGAGTGTGCATTTTGTGAGATAAAAATGTGAGATAATTTTAGGGAGTAGACAAGTACTCCCTCTCAAGTTGGGTTGACAGTTGAAAAATAATCCCTGTTGCCCTATCCTACAATCCAGTTAGTTTAACAGTTTCCATTGGCAGTATCTGGGCATTACCTACAATGCCAATAAATTGCTCCTTTTGGTTCTGTACACAGAAAGCAGTGGGAACTCATTATTTCAAGGGGCCAGAATTGGCCCACCTCAGACCTTCCCAGTGGGACAGGATGTGATACTAGCTGCACAAGCTGCACACAACTTAGATGGCCAGACTCCGACAGGGCAGGAGCCTAGCAGGCATGCTCTTAGAATGATCACACTAGATAATGGGAACTATAGATATATACAGGAAATAAAATCATCTACTTTGAATGTCTACATCTTTACATCACTCCCCTACTGGGAAACCTACTCAGAATCCTTCCATCTGTGTTGTCAAATTCAGGCTAGTCAGCTCAGTGTCCAGGTCCTCCAAACAAATCAGCCTTCAGTCTGTTCTCCCCTGCATGGGTCCTCTGCTGTTGCCAAGCCAAGCTACTTGCCATTTCTTACACTTATAAAGACTTTTTCTGCCTCTGAGCCTGTGAGTATAGCATTTCTTGTTCCAAGTATGAACCTTTGAGTTTAGCCAATCCACTCTCTTCACTTCCCCAAGAACCAGCCAGTGCCAGACTAAACTCAAACCCATTCTCTCCTCAGCAATTGTTTTATGAACTGCTAGTCACTTGAGGACTGATGTATTTCTACATCCACAAGAAGCTCTAAAACAATTAGCATCATGTTTGCACATGGCATGGGATTAATACATGTTGAAAGTCTAACTACCTAGCACTTAAATTTATGGCCAAATACACATCAGTCTTAGAATTAAATCTAAAATTGCAGAATTGGATTCATCATTCTCTACAGAAAGAGTAACAAATGAAAGATTCTCATTTGTACATAGGAAAGAATACATTTCCACACACTATGGAGACAGAGGAAAAGAATTGGGCTACAAAAATTCCCTAAGCAAAGGGCCAATAGGAAAAAGAATAAATCTCACCATGAACACAACAGATATACCAAATTGAGTACCACCTAGTTCATGGGGTGATGGCTTTTTACAAAAAAAAGGAAGATTCAAAACTGTATAACCAGTATAATGACAAATTTATAAGGAAAATTTATAGACATATATGTGATTTACACATACACATATTTATAAAAATACGTAGATACAGATTATAACAGTATTTCTAAGTGATGAGTTTATGAATTTTTAAATTTTTTTCTTTATTTACACTTTTTTGGTATACAGTACTACTTTATTATAAGCATGCATTACTTTTATAACAAACAAACCTAAAACATAAAATATTTCCCTGAGATAGAGTACAGCATTTGTTTATCAAATGCATTTTAGATATGTAGATATAATGTGGAAATTTGAACTTGATGAGCATCTAAGACATCCAAAGGAGGAAAGAAGGCTTTGGAAGTGAAAGACTCTAAAAACAACTCAAAAGCAATCCCTGTTTTAATCTTGAGCCAATATTTGAATAGGCATTATTTATAGCCATAATTTTCAAAGATCAAAGCGGCCTTCCCTTCCCCATTGTCAAAACAAAGAGAAGACACGAACTTGCTGAATCCACATTTTAAATGCACACAGAGAATGAGCACATGGTGTCTTACTTCATCTGCAATGGTATGTTGTTGACTAGAAGGAAGACAAAGGCAGAAAAGAGACAGAAATAGAGGTGCAATGTCAATCTTTAATCTCATGCCTTAAGGCTAAGGAGAGGTATTGCCATGCACCCTCATCCAAAAGCAACTGAATTACTCCAGTGTTTCTACAAGAAAGAAAAAGGCCATTGGGAACAAATACATTTCAAAGTGGGCTTCCCTCTGACGTTGATAAAGTGGTAATGGTGGGAGGCAGTAGAAATTATAGGGGTTTCAGTACTGTGGTCGGTGCTTTTCAATGAGTCGCCCTGGGCAAATGTACCTAATCAGCCTCCACTATTCATTCTGCTACTGCCCACGTCTTTGCAAATTGGTTCTCATTTTTATACCATAATAAGCTAGAAACACTGGAAACCCTTTTCTATTTTAATTTTTCAAAACCTACCTAGCCATATGTCATTTCTAAAGACAATCTCCTCTGGTTTGGGTTGCTGGCTCCTTTAGGAAAGACAGAAACAGTTCAGGGGCCTCCCTGGTTTTCCCTTCTCCTTCCACTGTATTCCATTTTGTTGCCTGTTCATCCAAATGAATATCTGGAAAACTGGGTGGATGACTCCAAGGTAGGTCTCATGTTCATTTCATGAAAAGGGAAAATACTCTCTAAAATGGAAACTTACTCCCTCCCACCACTGCTCTAATACATTTGGGCTGCATCTATTCCTGAAGATAATGAATAAGGTTATGTGGAACTTGTTAAGATTCTAAGAAACTGCTGCTTCTCCTTCATCTTGTATTCCCAATCTGTCACTATATTAGTCAGCTATTGCTACAATAATTCCATGTAACATACAAGCTAAAACACAACATAACCACACACATTTATTTCTTGTTCACAGTCTGTGGGTTGACTATGGCTCTGCTGAGATCACCTGAGATTAGCTGGGCTTTGTTCCTTACCATGGGTGGGATTCAGATATGCTTCACAAGTCTCCTTATCCTGGGACAAGCATCTACCCAGAGCATGCTCTTCTCATGGAAAATGGCAGAAATGCAAGAGACCAAGCCAAAAATACAGCACATTTAATGCCTCTGTATTTGTCTGTATTAGTTTACTAGGGCTGACATAAAAGATACAACAGAGTGGCTTGAAACAACAGAAATTTATTCTCTCACAATTCTAGAGGCTAGAAGTCCAAAATTGAGGTGTCAGGAGGGCCATGTTCCTCTGAAGGCTCTAGAGAAGAATTCTTTCTTCTTGCCTCTTCCTAGTGTCTGGTGTAATCCTTGGCATTCTCCGGCTTATAGCTGCATCACTCCAATCTCTGCCTCCACTGTCACGTGGTGTGTGATGTGTCAGTAGCCAAACCAAATCTCCCTCTCCCTTCTCCTCTAATGACAACAGTCATTGGATTTTAGGGCCCACCCTAATCCAGTATGACCTCATTTTAATTCAATTACATCTGCAAAGACTTTATTTCCAAATAAGGTCACATTCACAGGTTCCAGGTGAACATGAATTTGGAGAGGGGGCACCATTCAACACCATGCAATTCCACATATGCTGACATTCCATTGGCCAAAGCAAATCACATGGCCAGGTCCAAAAAGCAATGAGGTAAAAAAATACACTCTGGGCCAGCATGGTGGCTCACGCCTTTAATCCTAGCACTCTGGGAGGCCAAGGCAGGAGGATTGCTTGAGGCTAGGAGCTCCAGACCAGCCTGAGCAACAGCAAGACCCGCATCTCTACAAAAAATAGAAAAATTAGCCGTGTGTGGTGGCGAGGGCCTGTAGTCCCAGCTACTCGGGAGGCTGAGGCAGGAGGATTGCTTGAGCCCAGGAGTTTGAAGTTGCAATGAGCTGTGATGACACCAGCGCACTCTAGCCTGGGCAACAGACTGAGACTGTGTCTCAAAAATAAAGAATACATTCTGCATATTCATATGGAGGATACCACAAAATCATATGGCAAAGTGAGTGAATATATTAATATTCTGTTACAGGATGAACAAAAAGTTGAAAATAATACTCCAAGCTACCAGGGTTGTCAGTACATGCTATTTCTCTAAACATTTTACATGACCATGTCTTCTTTTATCATTCATATCTGGATTATATGTGTGTGTTGAGGAAAGTGGTACTCTGTTGGGAGAGACATTAACATTATTCTATCTATTTATTTTGAAATTTGAAGTATAATTCAGACACTTTTCTAAGCTTATTTCAAATAATCATCACAACAACCCCATAAGGTAGATATTAGCATTGCTATTCCATTTTACACATGAGAAAATTGAGGGTCAGAAAAGTTAGATAAGTTGCCCAGGTTTATTGCTGAGCCGTGATTCAAACTCAGTCTGACCCCAAAGCTTGGGTATTAGCCTATTAACCGTGTTGCTCTGACCTTGATCCTTTCTTCCATATTTATTCCCAGTTAGATGCAAAATATGATGAAAAAGCTTATGGAGTTTATTGACCATTGATTTTGAATTGCTAATGCCTGGACAATGCCTGCATATTATAGATGCTCAATAAATATTTGTTTTAAATGATCAGTAGAATAAAGAAATACTTGACAATGTGTTAGGGTCTAACTACCTCCTCGAACCCTAAGGTGTTAGTGTAAGTGGGACCGTGTCAAAGGCAGACATTTTGTGAGACATTAATTGAATAAATGATCATATTAAAATTCTAATGCCTTACAAGTTAATCTTGGAAGGCATTCCGTGTGAGCTACTGGACTTTGAATCTTCACAGAGCTACAATCCTCAAAACTGGTTCTAGCAGACCTCCATCTGCAGACTCGGCCCTATCCCAGGTTCCAGATCTGATTCTATAGCTTCACAGTGCTTTTAGGTAGTCCTAATTCAACAAGTAGTCTGTCTTGAGCTAGGGAATCAAGCTAGTCCTGGACTTTTATTCCAAGTATAGGAAATAGTCTTTGTCCTTGTTTATTCAATCACCCATTAATTTTTTCAACTATTAAATAGCTCCCATTTGCCAATCCCTAAGTTAGGTATAGAGAATAAAGAGACAAAAATAGAAAACAGAGAGAGATTGTGGGATCCCTGCCCTAGAAAAGCTTGTACCTCCCATGGCCAATCCTCAATATGTACCTCAGTTTCAATAGTTCAGTCCCACTACAGGTTGGATTTCCTGAGATTAGTGTATAGGAATTATTAGGGAGTGCTCTTGGGATCCACATCTGTGAGAAACTGCCAAGGAAGCAGGAGTGGATAAAAAGAAGAGTAAGAATGCCATGCAGTTTGCTATGGACTTAATTGTGTCCCCAAAATTTATCTGTTGAAGTCCTAACCCTAATGTGACTATATTTGAAGATAGGGCCTATAAGGAAGTAATTAAGATTAAATGAAGTCATGAGGGTATATCCTTAAATCTGTTAATATTGGTGTCCTTATAAGGAGAAGAGGAGATACCAGAGGGCTCTCCCTCTATCCCCATGAGTACAGAGGAAAGATCACATGAGGACATAGTGAGGAGGCCCCTGAATGCCAGGAACAGAGGGCTCAACAAAAACCAAATCTGCCATTACCTTGATCTTGAACTTCAGCCTCCAGAACTGTAAGTAAATAAATGTCTGTTATTTAAGCCACCCAGTCTATGGTATTTTGTTAAGGTAGCCTTAGCAGACTAATGCATGGTCCCGATGAAGGCCTTAGTCAAACCAACAGGCAGATCTGGTGCTGGGATAGCCCTTCAGAATTGTCCCAATTAAGAATCAGATATTTATACCTCAGCATTGCACCATCTTTGGGTAGGGGACATGACCTTGGGCAAGGTAGCTCTCTTCAGTGGAAGTGGCTATCTTCAGCTAAGAGAATCTCCAAAGAGAGTTGACAGTGGAGGCCTTCTGGGAACCCTTCCAGCAGCAATGGGACTAGGTTCTTCATACCTCTCTGGGCAATGCTATAAGTGTCTGCCTTTATAACCCACTTAGTACCCTAAGACTCTAAGTCTGGGATCCTACCTTGTTTGCAGCAATCTCCCCTCTTTCGGTCGCCTATAAGCTATAATCCTTCTCTTGAACTCCATCTCAGCAATCAGGATATGAGAGCTTCCTGATCTCTGATCCCAGCCGTCTGCTTGCCTACTGTATTTCCTCATGGTGCCTGATCCCTGCAGCCATGCTCTGTTCACGTGCAAGGACACCATGCTGTATCTCCCTGAGGCTGACTACTTGCTCTTCCTCCTACATATCAATTGCTACATTCTTTCTATACACTCTGCTTCACCTGCCTGACTGGAGCACTTTCTACCACCTAGACGTTGATCTTCCCCCAAGTACCTACTTTACTTCCATCAGCCTAGTGTCCAGGAACGTCTTCCTTGGCAATTCTGCTGGCCATGGAGTATCAAGCCCGCATCTACTATACTCTAAAGTAGTTTCCCATTTCTGACCTGCATAACATACACTATGGTTACAACAAGAGAAGAGGATTCCTAATTGCCAATCATCCTATCTTGTTTTGGATATGCTTAAAGATTATGTGCATATGAAAGGCTCCAAAAAGTCCTTCAGTAAAAAAACTTGTTAAACTGTTTCAGTTATCTATTGCTGCATAATATTAATAAAGTACCCTAAAACTTAGTAGCTTAAAATAATATTCTATTCTTTATCGTGATTTTATGGGCCAAGAATTCAGGCTGCATTTTTCCACATTTAGTTTGTGGCTGGGCTGGAAAGTCCAATGTGGTGTCACTCACATGGCTGGCACCTCAGTGCTCCTCCACATGGCCTCTCCACATGGCTAGCATGAGTTTCTCTTAATATGGTTATCTCAGAGTAGTCATACTTTTCATATGGAAGCTGACTTTCAGGAGAAGTAAGTCAAATTTGCTAGTCCTCTTAAGGCCTGGGCTTGAAAATCTCAAAACTTCACTTCTGTCACATGATATTGGTCCAAGCAAGTCACCAAGTGGTTCTGGACTCAAGGGGTAGGAAGGGACAGAGTCTTAATGTGAGAAGTAGCCTGCATATTCAGAAAGGGGAAATATCACTGGGAATCATGTTTGGTGTAAGTCAGATTTTTCAAAAATTATCAGAAACGTAGAATGCTTTTTGCCCATAACACCCATCAATATCTTGAAAATCTCTTATTCAACATAGCCAGTTTAAGAATCCCTAATATCATAAAATGAAATTCTTACTGCCATTTCAGAATTCTTATGTGCCATTTCAGAATCCAGGTCTAAAAAGTGATAAGAAGAGGCCTAATCAAAGACAAAAGTGTTAGAAACTTAACATGAAACCTCTAGGTCTTAAGGATCTACCATTCCACTGATGGTGGTACACGGTAGCAAGAATGAGGTGCCCTTAAGAATTTGGAAGAAAAATACAATTGCTCCCTATATGTCAGATGTGGAATCTGAGCCCCTCATCTGGCACCATGCTTAACAAACAACTCTCCAATACTATATCCATGAAGGACATGCTGTGGCTGACTCTCCAACATCCATTTCACCACTCTTTCAATGAGTAGATTTGGAGGAAGTTGGTGAGCTAGCTGCCACTCCAGATAAGACTGATTGATTTAAGGTAAATCCCAGTCTAGTAATGGACCTGTGACCAAATTTTGGGCAATGAGATATAAGGAGTGTAATGGTAAAAGTTTATTGGAAACATAGAAACATAAAACATACATAGAAAGCCT
This sequence comes from Avahi laniger, assembly GCA_963575035.1. Classification (NCBI taxonomy): domain Eukaryota; kingdom Metazoa; phylum Chordata; class Mammalia; order Primates; family Indriidae; genus Avahi; species Avahi laniger. The sequence continues at coordinate 25,447 of CAUYSK010001700.1, read as the reverse complement.
CTTTTCTTTAGGCAACTCCTAAAAGGAAGCAACGCAAAGTCTTCCCAGTTGCTACACTTAGCTCCAAGTCCAAGATTCCTGGTTGACACTGATTCTTCTCTATCACATCAGGATGCGGTTCCTGGTGATCCAGCAATAGATGACTATAAATTAAATAATCTATTTTGAGCATGTGTAATAAACAATGGCTGATAAAGCACAGAAGCTCTAGTAAAATCTTCCTTTTGGAAAATACCACAGATGATTATCAGTCTATGGATATATGATCTATTTCTGGACAAGGTAGCAAGGATTCCTATTTTGGCAGTGAAAGGTGTTCTAGCATCAACCAATCTGGCATCCTACAGTTCCCTCTGAATAAAATCCCATGTCTTCCAATGGCAACATCTGAGCTGAATATTGAAGCTCATATCATTCTTATAAGAGCTTATTGGAAGATGCAAGAAGTAGTCAATAGCCTGAATTTCTTCTACTAAATCCTTTAATGTTACAGTTTTGGCAGGTACATTATTTAATTGGAGAATGACAAATGTTTTACTCTGGCATGACAATGACAGAAAACTCAAGCTTCCCTCTGACTTACTTCTTCCACACACCCAATTCCAAAATGTGTTCTTTGATGCACTCCACTCCTAGTAACAACGTTGTAACAGTTAGGGTTCTTTAAGCTGCACAAAATTGAAAACTCAACTCAAACTATCCTCAACAATGATAAAATATATTGTTGACCAAAAATGAAAGCCCAGCTATAGAGTATATTTTAGGGCTAGTTGATCAAGGATATCATCAAAGACACAGGTTATTCCTGTCATTCTGACACTAACACTGTCAGTTTCATCATAAGGTTGATTCTCCTCATGGATATAGGATGTCCCCTATAGCTGTGGTCCCCAATCCCCAGGCCACAGCCCAGTACCAGACCATGGCCTGTTAAGAACTGGGTCGCACATCACCCACCACCTGAGCCCTACCTCCTCTTCCGACTTCCCTCCACACCCCATCTGTGAAAAAATTGCCTTCCATGAAACTTAGGAACCACGCTGCACAGCAGGAAGTGAGTGGTAGGCCAACAAGGGAAGCTTCATCTGTTTTTATACCCTTTCCCCAGCCTGAGCATCGCCTCCTCCGCCAACCCCCATTTATGGAAAAATTGTCTTCCATGAAACTGGTCCCTGGTGCCAAAAAAGTTGGGGCTGGCTGCTGCCCTATAGCAACTAGGGCTAATGGTTACTCGTTGACACCCAGTGAAATGCTAACTTTTTATAGTTGTGCTTAACAATTACATTTCTCAGAGAAGTTCTTTTTTTTTTTTTGGAGACAGTGTCTCACTCTGTTGCCCAGGCTAGAGTGCCATGGTGTCAGCCTAGCTCACGGCAACCTCAAACTCCTGAGCTCAAGCAAACCTTCTGCCTCAGCCTCCCTAGTAGCTGGGACTACAGGCATGTGCCACCATGCCCAGCTAATTTTTTCCATATATTTTTAGTTGTCCAGCTAATTTCTTTCTCTTTTTAGTAGAGACAAGATCTCTTGCTCAGGCTGATCTCAAACTCCTGACCTCAAGTGATCCTCCCTCCTGGCCTCCAAGAATGCTAGGATTACAGGCATGAGCCACCGTGCCCTGCCAGAGAAGTTCTTTTTGTTTGTCATTAGACCGAGGTGATTTGGGCCAGACTATCTGTAAACTAAGACAGACTGGCTTAAATGACTAGTTGGGGCTCCAAGGTCTGGGGTCAATCAGCTTCTCCTAAGGCATATCAACTATGTATGGGAGTGGATGACACCTGAACATAATCAAAATTTAGTTAGGAATGGAAAAGGAGGGGGTGGATGCCATGATGACAACCAATATTTCCCACTACATTTGGTTTAGATTCTGTGGAGTGGGTACATTGGGTGGAAGATAGGATCATTCTGCTTACCAGAGAGGAATATTTCCCCCTAGAATGTAACACACTGGTATTTCATTTGTACATATGTCTCTTGTGATTTGCCTACTGAGTCAACTCCCTTGCATTAGAACCATGTCTGACAATGCTAAGGACCAATCCAAATCATTGGACCAAGTTACAATTACTCAGGTTAGACCACTACTCACCATGATGCTCCCTTTCCAGTCTACAATACCAAGAATTGAGTTAATCGGAATAATAATAAGAAGAAAATGCAAAAATTATGATTTTGTATATGCTTTAACAAACCAAATCCACAAATATGCACCCACAAAATGAGAGAGGGAGAGAGAGATTCTCCAAGCCAACATTGATAGCTATTTCTAATGTGTTTTGTTTTTTCTGCCAAAAGCTACTTCCTTGTATCCAACTTAAATTTCTTACGCTCCACTTTAAGTTTATTTCCTCTTGTTAATTCTCCAGAAGCATTGTCAAACAGGGTACATATTGTCATCTGTCTCACATATGTACAAAAGGTCCAACTGGAAAGGATTCAGTTCTACATCGATAAATGAACTCTCAAAATCCCTTCCATGCCTAAGACCCTATAAAACAGTGTCACCTTCATTATTAGGAGAAGTAAACCTGAAATATCCTGGAGTATAAATGTCAAGCAGTGGGCCTGTGGGCCAGCTCCAGCCTACAGAAGGTAATCATTCAATGATAACACCCTCATTGAAAACAGCTTTACCTTAGTTGGCATATTTTTTAATGAAATATTGGTTTGGCCCAGTAGGATTTTCATGAGGGAAAATTGGTCGATGAGTAACTTTGAGTTGACACTTTCATCCTGAGGAAACAAATGGCATTTTTGAGAATGCAAGATTAATGTACTAAGTGATTATTTACTCCAAACTAAGACCTTGGAAATTCCAGCAAAACTGAGGCATCAAATGTCAGAAGCTACAATATTGTACTTCGATGTAGTGTGTGTGTGAGTGTGCATGCACACACGCTTCCTAAACAGCAGAAACATCTAAACAAACCACATTTGCATGTTGAGTAACACCATATTCTGGTCCTGAATTTTTCAATCTGCTTTTTATAGTGTTACTCATAGTTTTTCCTAAGGCAAGCTTTTTTAAGAGTTTAATTCGAAATGAAGATTTACTTTTGCATGATGTCACCAAAAAGTGATGTCACTTTCTTTTCTCTCTCTCATCTCAAGAAAAAATAGATATTAATGTTGGATTTATTTCACTCCTTAACACCCAGACAGGCAATCTCTATAGACACAATATCAGACAACCTGAAGTTATCAGTTAATGTCTTTGGTGGGACTCTGGGTAATGTAGTTTTCAGGGATAGGATCCCTACTTCCCATGGGAAATTATGCTTCTTTTCAACTCTCTTTTAGACAATATTATAGGGATTATTTCTAACATAAGTACTAAAATATAGCCTTGTACTTTATTTAAAGTGAACTAATCAAAATTCCCAGGTAAAAATCCAAAGGAAGTTTTATTCATGAAAAGCTCAAACTCTACTCCTAAATTCTTTAGTTATTAGTGACATCTATTTTTCTCAACATATATGACTGTGTTTTTCAATACAATAGTGTCACCTGCTCAAATCAATCATAATTCAAGTCTCCAGTGGCCAATGTTTCAGGAACAATGTATAATATTTGCAAGCCAATGTGACTAGAAAAATAGAGGTGGCAATAAGAGAAAGGAAAAGGCAAAAAAGAGGAAAGTTTTTGACATTTTTTAAGGTAATGGTATTAGCAATTTATTTTTTCTAAAATAATAATAAATAAGCTATATCTTAAAGGCTCATATTTTGAATTGTCTGTGTTTATTTTATCTGAAATGTTTTCCAAGCTATGAGTTTTGTCCAACCATGTTCAATCCATAATTGAGAGTCATGACAAAAGCACATGTAATTAGTAATCATGGAGTATATGACCAAAGAAGGCAATCTTAACCTCTGCCAGACATTGCCCCAACACAGCCCCTGGTTGAGACTTTGGATGGCTTAAGGCCACCAGTACCTCCTGTCTGAGAAGGCCACTTGACAGTGGACCTTTAATGTCACCTTAAAGAAAAGACAAGCCTGAAGCCCATGACCTGAAGGATGGAGAATACAGAGGAAAGTCAAAAGGAGCCTGGGTTAATGAATATTCAGCTTCAGGGAAGTTTTGAAGAGTGGGTTAAGTGGAGGAGTAAAGCACTTGGAGGAATGGAAGCATATGAAAAGGTCTGCTCCTGAATTTAATCACCTTGAATAGGCTGATTATCATTTTCACCAGTGCCTTAGTAATTGAGAAAACCCCAATTAGGGCTCAATTTCTTAAAACAACAAGGAAACAACCTCAGCTCCCAGAGTCCATCTCATCCCAAACTGCCACATTTACCTCTGAGGACAGAGAAGAGCCAGGCTTGTCCTAAGCTGGGTCAAGATCAGGAAGAAATTTTCCTGGAGAAATTCTCCTCACCCACAATTTACAGTGGGCTCTGGAACTATGGGAGAGATTTCCCCTTCTCTCTCCAAGGCCTGTATTAGTCACCTACGGCTGAAATACAGCTATGTAAGAAACAAGTCCAAACTCAGTGGCCTACAACAGTAATCATTTATTTCTGACTCATAGGTATGTGGATTATGTGATAATAATGGACTCTGCTGGAATTGGTTAGCCTTGGCTCCAGGCATTGAGTTGGGTTCAGAAATGTTCCATGTGTCTCCTCCTTACAGGATCAGTAGTTACATAGGTGACGTCTTTCTAATGGCGATGGCAGAAGTCCAAGAGGCCAATAGAAAAGTGTAATACCTCTTAAGGCCTTGGCTCAGAGCTGGCACACTGAAATTTCTCTCTACATTTCCTTGACCAAAGTAAATCACATGGCAAAGCCCACAATCAGTGGGATGGTTAAATATACTCCACTAATAAGTGAGCCATGATAAGGGTAAGCAGGAAGGAAGAATTGTAAGCAAATACAATCTACCAACACTGATGGATTCCCTCTGGAGGGTCCAATGTAAGCTTTCTGATCACTTTTATGCAACCTTTTAGGGATGTAACCCAAACGTTCATTGACAGACAAATGGATAAACAAAATGCAGTATATACATACAATGGAATATTATTCAGCTTTAAAAAGGAATATAATTCTGATACATGCTACAACATGGATAAATCTTGAAAATGTTATGCTAAGTGAAAGAAGCAGACCCAAAAGGGCAAATGTATGATTCTACTTATATGAGGTACCTAGAACACGCAGATCCAAAGAGAAAGTAGGTTAGACGCTACCAGGGGCTGGATGGCGGGAGAATGGGAAGTTATTGTTTAAAGGGTACAGAGTTTCTGTTTGGGAAGAAGAAAATGTTCTGCAGATGGATGGTGGTGTTGGTTACACAACAATGTGAGTGTACTTAAGCCACTCAATTGGACACTTAAAAATGGCTAAAATGGTAAAATTTATGTTATGTATATTTTATCACAATTAAAAGAACATAAGTAAAAGGAGTTAACATGTTTGGCAGCAAACTATGGGCTCACACATAGATTGGTCCATTTTATTCTCAAAACCATCTAGGGATAGGATTCATTCTCCATTCAGGAAGAGGCCAGCTGCTGAAGGGACCACTTGAAGGGTTGCCAAAACAGAGAGAAGCCCACATCTTTCCCTTCACATTTGAGTGAAAAAAGGTCAGAGCTTGCAATGACTTTGAATTAAGGTGTACTTTAGTGCCACTCAGCTGATAATTGCATGTATGAGACATTCGGTGCTGCCTTTGCCAATTCCCTCAAGTGGTGTATGCTAATAGACACCAGGTTGACCTACACAAATCTAGAATGCTATTATTTTAAATCGGGTTCTAAATGCACTATGAAACTGGAGACTTAAAAAGAGAATTTTACCTGACACATAATGAGTTAAAACAAAAGACATTGAACTTTATGAATTCTAAGGATTATTTTCTAAGTCACCAAGAAATTGGCAGTCTTAAGAAAGAAAGACTTTCATTGCATTTTTCCCTTTTATTTCAATACTGAGGTTATTAGAAGGCATTCTGTTTTATATTTTAGATTTCAGCCTTACTATGTTACAAAAAAAGTATCTTGGATACAGGAACAATGCCAGTGCTTGATGTTCTCGAGGTTGGCTCTGTAGATACTTCTTTGCTTCAAGGGCTGCTATTTAATTCTGAGAGACTATAATTCAGGGAAAAAATTGTAATTCCACACTTAATAATAATTTCTACACCTCTCTGCCACAGCTGGCACAAAGGAAATGGAAGAAATTCTCTTGGAAATGGGAAGAGATAAGAAATGAGGAGAAGATTGCCTGAATTTCCCAAAAGCTTGCACCTGTTCAGCAATCACTTGAGATGGTTCTGCTACCAGACAGTGGAGCAATCTTTCTATTATCCATCCTCTTCATAACAGACACTGATGAAACATTGAGCTAATTCCTAAATACACTGTACTGCAAGTCTTCAAATTGAATGAGTGCTTCATTATTTAGTTATACCGAGCAATATGCCAACAGTACCTGAATAACATAATAGCCAGTGGACATAATGAATGGTTTTTGATGCTATCTTATGAAAGCTTGCAATAGATTTTATTTACTATACTATATAAAAGAGTGCCTTTCTTCATTAGAGAGAAAGGTGCTAGTACTAGTATCTTGATGCACTGCCAACTGCTCTCTGCTTTCCTTATCTTTTATCTCTGTCCTGCTTTTCTACTCAGAATGGAGCATGAAACCTCAAGAGATCCTGGAGTTTCCTCTCCGTAAGGACAATCAACAAGTTCAAGACATTTCTTTAACTGTATTCAATATTATAGTTTAACAATAAATGTCACAGTGCTGTGATAGAAGTTATATAGAGGAGGACAGGATCACAACAATATTTATTGACTGTTAATTATGTCAGTACTATTCTAAGTGCTTTAAAGCTATTAAGTCACTGAACTTTCATAATACCCTTTTAAGGTAGTTACTACTCATATCATCATGGTACAAAGAAAGTGAGGTACAGAGAGGTTAGATAACTTGTCCAAGTCCGCAGAGTTGCTAAGCAGCACAGCTGGAATTCAAACCTAGGCAGTCAGGCTGCAGAACTCTGCTCTAAGCTCTACACCACACTGCCTAAGAAGAGGAGCATGGTATTCTTGGACCGTCCCACCTCGTATGGGTCCCCATGAAGCACAGCTTTATCAAGTAGAAGGAATCATTACACAGCATTCTCAAAGCAGTAATTCCCATTACCATCACAAATCAGCACTTTAGAATTAAAAATACTTATATAGTAAACTCATCACTCATGAAGTGTAGGGGAAACCCATGACTACATCAGTAACTCTGTGGTCATATACCTAAATATGGCTATTGCTTCTGGATATTAACTGAAATGGAGGGAAAATTCTGAAAAGGGAGCTATGGTTTCTTTACTTAATGATTTCATGAAATCTTTAAACTTCTCTGAGTCTTAATTAACACTTTCAAACCAAACATGAATATGAAAAATATCTATTTGATTTCTTCCATAGTCAATAGTTCATTTGATTCACTGAAAATGGAGAAAGAATAAAGGATAAATAACTTCATAAAATAACTTTTAACCATTAAACATAGACTGTACTTAAACACATAAATTTCTAGTGGGCTTTATTTCTATAAGACTTCAAAATCCCCAATAATAAAGTCTTTCAATTCATGTTACTCAAATTTAAATTTTAATCCACATGAATCTGTTATGGTATTATCACTATGTTTTAAATAAGATTTATATTTTCGTATTAACATTTAAAGATAGAAGAAAATATGTGCATGTTATAAAATTTTACTATAAAGATTCTTTAAATCATAATATCAATATTGATTCTTATAACAATAGCTAAAATTTATTAAGCATTAATGCCCCAATCACTGGACTAAACTCTTTTTATACAAGATCTGCATATAATTTGCATAATGGTCTTTTGAAGGAGGCATTATTATCTTTGTTTTATAGAAGGAGAAACAAAGTACTTGAAAAGTTGAGTCATTTTTTGAAAGGTCTTTGCAATGGGATAATAAAAAGAGCCAGGATTCAAGCCTAACTGTGACTCCAAAGACCTAGATATTAAATATTACATTATACTGCCTCAGAAACCATAAGATTTCTCTTTATAATTACACATACATACACACAAGAATCAATCAATATAGGTACTGAAGCAAACATCCTTAATGGTAGCTACTCTCGGAGCTGCCAGTCCAAAACTTATTCCACATTCTTCCCTGTCTTGATGTTTTCGAGTAGCAATGTGCCCAGCCCCAGGGATGAAAATGATTGGGTGTAAGCCAATCATGAAAATTTCATTTCCCTTTGTTAATAATTGATCTAGGGGTACACATGTGATCCAGTTATGGCCAATGAGACATAGAAGAAGTTTGTTGATGGTTTCAGGTTAAGATTTCACCCTAATAAAAAAGAGAGTAGCAGATATAGAAAGCATTTTAGTAACTCACACTGCCCCACTTACTTTTCTGCTTGGGATACTGATACATAAGGATGAGATATTTAGAGCTGTGGTAGCCATCTGGAAACCATGAAGGGAGATACCACTGACACACCAAAGAGGCAGAATGGAAAAGATATTATAGAAAGAACCCAGCCCAGATGTTTGGTGATATTGGTGAACCATGAAACAACCCTGGAACTGACAACTTCCAAGCTTTGTTTTGTATAGATTAATTAAATGTCTTTATTGTTTAATACTCTGTTGGTATGGAATTTTTCCTTACAACCAAATATGTCCTGTTGCAATAGTTCAATATGTAAAATAAAGATATACAAATATACAAACTTTAACTACAGAAATACATAAAGATACATATATAGATTCAGTTACCTTGTTTTCTAAAGAGTCTTAGTATTTCTTATACCATCTTTCTCTTGCATATAAAACCTCTTCCTCTTAACTGGATACTTCTGATTGGTGTCAAGCCCATTCAGTTCTCTCCTAACTCTTCCTTGGTTGTACTTCCCACTTCATATTCTGTCCCCTTCAAAGTCGAGCTCTTTAAAAATTTCCTCTACTCAACATCTCCATTTTCTCAACTCCTATTCCTAAAACTACTCCAATCCATCTTTTGCACCCATTACTTCACCAAAACAGTACTTGCTAATTTACTTATGAGCTATGATCTCAATGTTACTGACCAATCTGACTTCTGCAGTTTGCTTCACCACTCTCCCTCTTGTATGTAACAATCTGTTCTCTTGGCTTTTGGTCTTTTTCCTACACTTAGGCTTTTCTTTTCCCTTTATGATTGCTCTTTCTAAGCTTCCTTCACCATATCATAGGCTCATCGTCTGCTACTAGCCCACTAAATGCTGGTATTCCTCACAGCTTATTCCTGACCCTTTACTTGTTCCACTTTATATTCTTCCTTATTAATGTCTTTGGCATCGATTTCCATTTATGTTCAGATAATGCATAATATCTCAGACCCATAAATCCAACATCTCTTTATAAATATTTCAGAGGCATATCAAGATCATCATCTGTACTTGTGGTCTTCCTGCTCAAATTCCTTGCCACGGTGAATGGTACTAACATTGACCCAACTATGTAGTCCTAAAATCTAAGAATAGTCTTTGATATTTTTGCTCATCACCATCCCCAAGTCTAATTTATGACTAAGTACTATCAACTTTACCTCCTAAATATTTCTCAAATTTAGTCACATCTTTTTTATATCTACCACTACCATTCTAGTTAAGCTTTTATCTTCTTTCAGCTGAACTACACAATAAATTCCCAACTCGTCTCTGTACATCCATTCTTGCACCCCCTCAATTTGTCTCCGCACTGTAGCTAATGTGACCTTCCTTTAAATTCAATTCCGGTTATATCACATTCTTGCTTAAAACTCCTTCGTGGCTTTCCATTGCTCTTAGGCTGAAGAATAAAAACTTTAACTTGATCTGCAAGTCCCTGAAACATATGCTCCTTACCCTCTACAGTCTCGTTTCCCATTGTGCTTTCCACCACACTTCTACCTTTTAAGATTTTCAAATTCATCTCCCAAGCTCACTCTACCATGGAATTTTTATGCATGCCATCCTGCCTAAAATGTTCTTACTTCTTCTCTTTGTGCAGGTAATTCCTACTCATCCTTCAAATTTCAACTTAATATTCATTTTTCTGACATTCTTCTCCCGACAAAAGCTCCCCTGTTGTAATCTCTCATGTTTGGAACCCTCATGACAATCCTTAGGAAAACGAAGAAGATACTCCGAATTGTCTTCCTAACTGCTGCTTCACCTCATCTTTCATATTAACATAACCCCCTTTATGTTCAGATATTGGGCAACTGTATTTCAGGAGCCATTCCCCAGCCTCAGAGATCAAATGTTTTCTAGTGCAAGCCAATCGTGTCAATTCTATTCTCCTATCAGTGATTGCATTAGGAATGGACATGTGGAAGCAACCCTTGCTAATGAGAAGTAAAGTGACAAGGAGATGGTAGTGGGTCTTCCTGTCTTTGGATAATATCATAAGATCATATGATGCCTAAGAATATTTCAGCCATTTTGTAACCATGAGGAGAAAATATATTGGTAAATAACTCTTCTGGTTGTGTGTTCTAAAGCAAGTTGAATTACTTATTCCGATATTCATACCTCTGTAATAGATAGCTACACCGTTGCCATGTCTTCATCGTGAGAAAAGTGTTCTTCTTGCTCTTTGACTTTTGGCTTGATCATGTGACTCGGTTTTGCTAATGGGATGTTAGCAAACATGAGAAGGACAAATTCTCGATAGTACTTTCATGGTTTGTTTTATTTTCTTTTTCTCTCTGCATGAGAAGATCATACCCCAGGTAGCTGCTTTCCCTTCAGCCTGTGTACCAGAATGAATACATATAAAGTAGACCTAAATTTAATTCATACCCTAAAGTCAAGCCACCTTTACCAGTTCCTGGATGTACAACCTAAAGCAAAGTTACCCAAGCTGACCTACAGACATGTGAGCATAAGAATAAGTGCTTGTTATATACCACCAAGTTTTAGGTGATTTATTATGGAGTATTTGTATGGCAATAGCTTGCTGATATACCAGCAAAACCATCCTAACTGCCGCAGACATTAAATAATCATATAATTAAACATAATTCTCCCTCACTAGATTACAAGGTCCAAAGGGCAGAAACTGTGTCTATTTTTGCTCTTAATTATATCCCGTACTTAGCCCATTAGATTGCATAATAAATATTTATTGATTTAATATTATTAATAAGAAGGCTGAAATACTATACATGAAAAATGTTAAAATCAGATGATAGGATAAGTAATATTTATATCTTTATTCTTTTCTGCATTATAATAATACTTTTCTGTATTGTAATAATGCTTTTGTATAATAAACATGAATTTCTTTTATAATCAGGAATAAAAGCAAAAAAAGCTATTTCCACTAAGAAAAAATATATATAATTATCTGGAAAGAAATACTCTCATGGGTCAAACAAGAAGTCATTTGCATGAGTTAAATCTATGTATAGCTCCAAATTTGGGAGACTATAAATTCACACAAAGGAGATGAATATTTAGGTGTGAGCACAGTAAATAAGATCTGGGTTAGCACCAAGATTTAAGACCTAGCTGAGACACACTGGGCTTTGTTTTGTTTGCTTTGTTTTGCTTTGCTTTGCTTCACTTCCTAGGATAAATGTCCAAGGTAAGCTAAGAAAAGGAAGAGAAATTTAGAGAGACTGGATTAAATGAAAATGCTAATAAGCTACTTGTTATTAATGAACTCACTTTGTCGCAGTCATTTTACAAATTTTAAATTCCTGAGGACATCTCTCCGGCCAAATCTCTTCACCTTCTATCTCATTTCTCTCTCAACATCTCTGCTTTCTGCTCTCACCCCATCTTCTAAGGTGGGAACTTTGTTCTCCTTTCAGGGTCCTTCAGGTCCCAGGGTGTGGCTTCACTTGGATCCTGTGATGCCTGGATCTCAGGATTCATGAATGCAGCAATCAAAAGCAAGAAACCAGATCACATACATCCACATGGATCATTCTTACAGCTATAGCATTGAATGAAAACTAAAAACTAAGAAAAATATGTTTATTATTGAAGATAGTTTATATAAATTTAAATTTATACATTTACATGTACCTCTTAGGTTACTTCCACATACAAGGACATGTATTAAACATTTGAGAAGGTGCCTAACTGGAGATAAGAATGAGTGTGGGCATAAAGAATAAATGTAGAAGAAAGGAAGGCAGAGTAAAATGCGAGTGCACTTTTACAAGGACAGAGAGCAGATTTCACTTCAAATGTTTTCAATGAAGGAGTGTTAATGTAGGGACTATTTACAGTGGTATGGGAATAATGAAGGTAAAAAACAAAAAACAGGAAGGTGTATTGGTTTTGTATTGCTGCTATAACAAATTACCACAAATTTAGTGACTTAAAACGACATAAATTCTGTAGGCATGGTGGTTAATTCTACATGTCAAGTTGACTGGGCTAAGGGATCCCCAGGTAGCCGGTAAAAACATTTTCTTGGTGTGTCTGTGAGGGTGTTTCAGGAAGAGATTAGCATTTGAATCAATAGACTGAGTAAAGAAGATTCACACTCACCAAGTCATCCAATTTGTTGAGGGACCAGATAAAACAAAAATGCAGAGGAAGGATAAATTCTCTCTCTCTCTCCTTGAGCTGGGACATTCTTCTCCTGCCCTCAGATACTGGAGCTCCTGGTTCTCAGGCTTTCAGACTCCAGGACTTTTACACTAGCCACCCCCTAGGTTCTCAGGCCTTTTGCCTGAGACTAAATTACACCACTGGCTTTCCTGGGTCTCCAGCTTGTAGACAGCAGATTGTGGGACTTTCTTGGCCTCCATAATCACATGAGCCAATTCCCATAATACATCTATTGGTTCTGTTTCTTTGGAGAACCTTGACTAATACAGTAGGTCAAAAGTCTGACGTAGCTCTCATTGGGCAAAACAAGATGTTGGGAGGGCTGCATTCCTTCTGCAGTCACCAGGGGAGAATTTGTTCCCTTGCCTTTTCCAGCTTCTCGAGGCTGTCCACATTCCCTGGCTCACGGCCCCTTCCTCGATCTTCAAACTAACAACATCTACTCTCTTTCTGACCCAGCTCCATCATCATTTCTCTTTCTAACCACAGCTGGGAAAGGTTCTTTTTTTGTTAATTATCTTTATTATATCAGGGAGGAAGATTGGGGAGGAAATGTTTCTTGTTTCTTGTTTTTGTTTATTAAAATAAGCAAGGAAAGATTTGGACTGAGATAAATCAGTATACAGGCTACACTACATTTGCTCATGTCTCTCCTTGTTCCTCACCTTGTTGCATGGTGGAGCCAGGTAGAAATGACCAAAACAAAGGAAGGTGGAGAGGTAGGGAGAAGTGCAAGAAAGAAAATAAAGACATAGCAAGAATATAGGCAAATCGACATTTTTGCGGGGGCCTTTTTTAAAACAACTCTTTTCCAAAGTTGTTCAAGTGTTAGAAATTCTCCTCAGCCACGTCAGTGTGTGCTTTCAACTTGGAGTCTGGTTCACAGTAATTTATAAAGTGCTGATGAGAGTCCATGTATCCAGAACAGGATCTTTTACTCTACTAACTGCTAAGTTAACTCTGAGCTGGATTCTATTACAAATCCCTCTCGGAGGTATTGCTTCTAAGGCCATTACTTCCTATTCTCTGATTTTCTTATTTTTAGAGGACATTTGGCCCCCTTTGATAGCCACTTTATTTAATATCCAGGCTACAAATTTCACTTTCAGGACAATTCCTCTTTGATTTTGAAGCTCTGAAAAATTCCATAATGGCTTGCCAGAAAGTAAAATTTGGTGGATGCTGCCAATGGAAAGCAAAAGCTCTTCCTATTTCATGTATGCTACAGGTCTAAGACCATCCTCAAAGCTGCTCTAGCTTCATCCAGAGACTTCAAGGGTTTGCAACTGTTCACACATGCAGGACAGTGACTCAGACGGGCACTCATCCTGTAACAGCTGATCCTGAGACATACATACAAACAGTTGCAGGGAAGGAGGAACAGACAGGGCAGCCACTCTGCATACTGAAATCTAAAATAAAACAGAACAAACAACCAGAAGATCTTAGCCCCAGTTCAGCCTTACACAAATTTGAGGCAAATCTTATAATTAGCAAATGGTTTACTGGTTTATATCATGGTGTCTAACATTCAGCCCATAGAGTAGATTACATTTATTTTGATTGAGCCTTGACTATGTGTCAGGCACTGTAAAAAGCCTATTTTAATCCTTCTCAATAAACATGAAGTCATTTTTATTTTTATCTCCTCTTTAAAGATGAGGAAGAATTTGAGAATTTCAGTAACCATGTCCCAAATTAACACAGCTACATGATGGGGGCAGTACTCTCAGATCTCATAGCCTGAGGATCTAACCACCACACAGCAAATACAATCCAGTTGACCCTGGACAAGATTCCTCTACTTTTAGTGGGGAAAAAATAAGCAACAAAGAAAGAATGAAAAATCCATTGGCTAATTGTTTTGCTCACATAAACAATGAAGGACTAACATCCCACAATGATTTTTTTTAAGGCAGGGTCGCGCTCTGTTGCCCAGGCTAGAATGTAGTGGTGTCACCATAGCTCACTGCAGACTCAAACTCCTGGGCTTCATCAATCCTCCTGCCTCAGTCTCCACAGTAACTCAGACTACAGCCTCACACCACCAAGCCTGTCTAATTCTTAAAATTTTTGTAGTCACTATGTTGCTGAGGCTGGTCTCAAACTCCTGGTCTCAAGAAGTCCTCCCACTTCGGCCTCCCAAAGTGTTGGGATTACAGGCATGAGCCACTGCCTGGCCTCCTCGCATAAAGAATTTTTAAAGTTTGGGCTGGGCGCGGTGGCTCACGCCTGTAATCCTAGCACTCTGGGAGGCCAAGGCAGGAGAATCGTTTGAGCTCAGTTCGAGACCACTCTGAGCAAGAGTGAGACTCTGTCTCTACTAAAAAAATAGAAAGAAATTAGCTGGACAACTAAAAATATATAGAAAACATTAGCCAGGCATGGTGGCGCATGCCTGTAGACCCAGCTACTCGGGAGGCTGAGGCAGGAGGATCGCTTGAGCCCAGGAGTTTGAGGTTGCTGTGAGTTAGGCTGATGCCACGGCACTCTTAGCCCAGGCAACAAAGTGAGACTCTATTTCAAAAAAAAAAAAAAAATTTTAAAGTTTGATCTACTATGGAAAAACCAAGTTAACTTGCCACAGAAATGGTACTGATCATGGAGAGATTGTTAGAAATTTATTTTTAACAGCTTTATTGAGGTATAAATTAAATAATATAAAATTCACTCATTTAAGTGTGCAATTTGATGGTTTTTAGTAAATTTACAGAGTTCTACAACCATCGCCACTATTTAATTCCAGAAGATTCTTATCACCCCAAAAAGAAGCCTTTTGCCAATTAGTCACTCCCCATTCCCCATCCCACCCCCATCTCCTAGCAACCACTTATCTGTTTTCTATCTCTATGGATTTGCCTGTTCTAGACATTTCACGTAAATGGGATCATACAATACGTGGCCTTTTACATCTAACTTCTTTCACTTAGAATAATGTTTTTGAAGTTCAGCCGTGGTGGAGCATGTACTGATATCTCATTCCTTTCAGTTGCCCAATAGTATTGTATTGTATGGATACCACATTTTCTTTATCTATTCACTAGTTGATGTGCGTTTGGATTGTTTCTACTTTTTGACAATTATGAATAGTGCTGCTGTGAACATTGACATACAAGTCTTTGTGTAAATGTTTTCAATTTTCTTAGGTATATATAGGGGAGTGAAATTGCTGGGTCATATGGTAAGTTTATGTTTAACTTTTTAAGAAACTGTCAAACTGTTTTCCAAAGTGGCTGCACCATTTTGCATTTGCACAGGGTTCCAGTTTCTCGACATCCTTGCCAAAATTCATTCTCATCTGTCTTTTTAATTATAGCTATCCTGGTGGATGTGAAGTAGTATCTCATTGTGGTTTCCCTGATGGCTAATATCTTGAGCAGGTTTTCATATGCTTATTGGCCATTCATATAACTTCATGTTGGCCATTCATGTAATTTTGAGGAAATATGATTTATTAGGTTTTTTCTTCTATTGCTTATACTTTTAGTGTCATGTCTAAAGAATCTTTGTCTTACCCAAGGTCACAAAGATTTACTTATGTCTTATTCTAAGTTTTATCATTTTAGCTCTTAGATTTAGGTCTATGATCCATTTTGAGTTTGATTCTTGTGTATGGTGTGAGGTAAAGTTCTAAATTCATTCTTTTTCATGTGGCTATCCAGTTTTCCCAGCACCATTCGCCTGATCTATATGTCCCTTCTTCTGACAGTACTCCACTGTCTTAATCACTGTAGCTTTATAATAAGTTTTAAAATCACAAAGTATAAGTTCTCCAACTTCGTTCTTCTTTCTCAACACTGTTTTGGCTATTTTGGGTCTCTTGCATTTCCATATAAATTTTAGGATCAGTTTGTCAATTTCTGCAAAAACAAAAACAAAAACAAGCCCAGCAAGCTGGAATTGTGATGGAGATTGAATTAATTTATAAGTCAGTTTGGAGAAAATTGCTATCTTAATAATATTAAATCTCCCAATTCATAAACATTCAGTGTATCTCCATTTATTTAGAGCTTCTTAAATTTCTGTCATCACTGTTTTATAGTTTTCAGTGTAGAAGTCTTGTTCTTTTGTTAAATTTATTTCTAGGTATTTTCTTCTTTTTGATGCTATTATAAATGGAATTGTTCCCTTAATTTTAGTTTTTGAATTGTTCATTACTGGTAAATAGAAATGTACTTAATTTTTATAAAATGATCTTGTATTCTGTGACCTTGATTAAGTTACTTGTTAGCTCTAGTGGCAATTTTTGTGGCTATCTTAGAATTTTCTACATTCTGGATCATGCCATCTGTGAATAAAGACAGTTTTACTTCTGCCTTTTCAACCTGGATGCCTTTTATTTCTTTTTCTTGCCTTATTGCACTAAGACTTCAAGTATGATTTTAAATAGGAGTGCTGAGAGAAGATGTACTTGTCTTGTTCCCAATCTTTAGGGGAAAGCTTTTAGCCTTGCACCATTAAGTATGATATTAGCTATAGAGTGTTCATGCATCTCCTTTATCTGGCTAGGGAAGTTTACTTCTATTTCCAGTTTAGTGGGAGGTGTTTTTTGTTTTTTTTTTTTTTTGGCATAAATAGGTGTTGAATTTTGTCGAATGCTTTTTCTGCATCTATTGAAATGATCATGTGGTTAGAAATTTATTTCTTTTTCTTTTCAAGTAAAAATACAAGGTAGTTGTGCACTATTTGCACTGCAACATTTCTAATAAGAATTTATGCTATTAAATTTGTAAGTAATGTTCACCGCATAAGAGATGGAGGAACTACCAAAAATTGTTAATTTATTCATGCTGGTGTGCCTTTTGAAAAGCTATTTGACATATATGTGAAAATGTGCCACTCAGTAAATTTCTTCAACAAATACATAAATATATATGAATGTGTGTGTGTGTGTGTGTGTATAATCCAGTGATCCAAATTAATTCCTCAGATTACATTTTTTTCTTATCAAAACATTTACAGGGGTTGAGAGAGGCTAATTTGACTGTTTAGTCAAGGGAGTAGAAGTTTTCACATTCAAACTGATTGAGCAAACTGACATTAAGACTGTATTTATTTTTGTATAGATTCCATTGAGTTCAGTGTAGTTTAGCAGACTTTAAAAATTATAGATCATCTATTAGAAATAAAATTACAATTTCAGAGGAGATTCAAGTACTTTTATGCATTAAATGATACTTTACATTTCTGCAGCTTTCTTTAAAAAACAGGCTTCACAATGAAGCTGAATTATTAAGCATCTGTCCTGTATGTATGATTCAGTTTCAGGAGGAACTGTTTAGGCTAGACATGGACTATGCTCCTCTAAGAAGACATATAGCATTCCCTAGAATTTGAAGATATATATGAATTCTAGGGTTAAACTGAAACTTCTGACCATGTGGCCACACTCTGGCAATGTTTAGCTCCACATGACTTTTAAAAAGTTAAGATAAGAAAAAAAAAAGAAGGAGTCATGTAACATAACCAAGGAGGAGTGGCCAAGGAGAACACGATGTTGTAGAAGCCAAGGGAATCGAATATTTTAGGAAGGAAGAATGATAGACTGCATTGAATATTGCTAAGAGGTCAATTAAGATAGGGTTGAAAAGTATTCATTGTGTTTAGCAATATGAAGGACATCAGTGACCTTATCAAAAGTAGTTCTGGCAGATGGTAGTCAGGTAAAATGCCAGAGTGGAGTGAATCAAAGAGTGAATTAGTCACTATAAGCTAGGTATTATTGTTGTAAAAATCAACTCCAAAATTTCAGGGGTTTAACACAAAAAACCTATTTCCTGTTTATGTAACATGTACTATGTAGATTGGCAGGGGTTTCTGCTATAGTCACTGGGTTAACCTAGAGTGATAGAGGTTCTATCATCCTAAAGTTGAACCGTCTACATTCTCATCTGCCTCAGTGGCTGTGGCAGGAGAAGAAAGCACGAAGACCCATGCACTCATTCTTGAACAGATTACTCACATGCTTCCATATGCAAAGGAGTCAGAAAAATGATTTCCACCTGCTCAGGAAAAAGAGAACCAGACATTGGTGATATCTAGTAACATCTATGACAAAAAATAAATAGGAGACAAGGAAACAGGGATAGTGAGTGTAAGGTACCATTTTAGGAAGCTTAATTTCAAAGAAACAAAGAGATATAGGATGGGAGCTAGATAGGAATATATTGTCTGAGAGAAGTGGGGTGCGCATGTGTATATGTTTGCTTTGATATCATTGCTTAATCAAGCTTAATGTTTAAGAGCAATCTAGAAGATAAAGTAATAGGCTAAAGACAAGAAAGAAAAAAGAAAAATAATGAAATGAGGTTCTACCAGAAAACAGGAATGATGGAATCTAAAAGAGAGTAGAGAGTTTTACCTTTGATATAAGGAAGAGTGCTTTGTCCACTGTAAAAGGAAGAGATAAATGAACAATGAGTTAAAATTCAAGTAGATTTTGAAAGTCAGTGGCCAGAGGCTGAGTGAGTGCTCTTCTGATAGTGTCCAATTTCTGTATGAAGTGTGAAGTAAAGTCATCCTCTAAGAATGAGAGGAGAGTGGGGATGGAAGAGATAATCAGAAGTTTGAGGAAGATACAAAAGGTGTGAGATAGTGGCCTCAGAAAGTAGGGGATGAGCGAGTGGGCTTGCTGGGCAGCGTCGGAGGCCTGGCTGGGCTTGGTGATCGTAAATGTATGGTAATAATTTATTCTTTTGTGGAGGTTCCTTTAACAATGGTGAGTTACATAAATGACCCATATAAACATGACAAATGGTTAGGTTCACCCAGGAAGTAGTTTTGTCAAGTGACAGTGACTGAAGGAAAGGGGAAAAGGGTGGTTAAAAACATTTAAAAGGGAATGATTATGTTGATGAGAACCATCTAATCTATGCTGGATAAAGAGGGAAGTAAGATCAAGAGGAGGGTGGTACACAGGAGAAGAGTGGAGAGGTCAATGGATTGAGGGACTTGTTGAAGTTAAAAAACTATTATAGCAGGTGCATTTGAGCAACAAGCTGGTAAGGTACAAAGTTGTGAATAGAGTACAATATTCAAAGAGTAACCACGGAGATGGTGTGGTTTTCAATGATGATGATGTCCAGTGTTTGTGGGATTCGGTGGCTGAGGGAGAATGAGTGAGAAAGCTACTGAAGATGAAGAGGTCAAAGAACTGAGGAAGTTGGATGGGTCTTCTATGGGGTCACTTCACTTGCTCCCAGAATAATAGGGGAAAAACTGTGAAAACTATGACATAGGAACTAAATCTTTAATAAACAAAGAGGGGAGTACATGGGAGGATAACAAATGATTCCAAGGAAAAAAAGAAAAGGATAGTACATTCTCAAAAGAGATGGGGGGGAGAAAAGGTCTGGAACTGACAAATGAATCTAAAAGTACTTCAATTAAGCTCTTCTGGAGAAGTTAGATCCCATTCAATCTGTAAAATGTCAAAATCTACATCAACTTTCTAGAAGATTGATTAATGACCAGCACTTGACCTAGAAATGTGTGAATTTGTATGAATAAAGTTGATTAAACTACTTTGGGACTGCTTTGGTATTTATATCAAAATCTGCATTTTTATAAAGCTAACAATCTATGCTTCATCATTATTACTTAATTTTTAAAAATCATGCAGCTGTGTTCATCTGGAATTCTGATCACATGGGTATGGCATTCCTTACCTGAACTAGCTGTTCTTAACCTACTTTTCCACTAAAGAAAGACATCAGAATACAAGGAATATCCTTAATCGTTTTTACATATATAAGAAAATAATTCTCAAAACTTCTATACTTTATTAGAAACATATTACATTCTTCTAACCTTATAATTAAATATAGGGCCCTGCCATATGACAATCCCATAGCTATACCCCTCAGGCTATTCTTATGAAACTCCTTTCCTTCTTCAAATTTGCTTTTATACTTCATATTGCCCAATACGAAAATAGAGTCAGGGTAGGGTAAAAAGTAGCACACAGTTAAACTTCCACAAGGATCTCCCTGTTCTCCAGAGCTGACCTATGCATGCCTATACTTAATTGTTTATTATTTCCTTGACCTACAATAAGAGAGAGGTTTAACTTTGAAATTTGTCCTTGGACATGGTTCCTTCTACAAAACTCAGAATTGTATTTGACTTTGATATGGCTTTCAAATGTATCATTTGAAACACTGTCATTTAGTTTTATTTTCATGAAAAAGGATGAATTGGCTTTAAAATGAGAAGAACTAAGGTAGAACAGCTTCCTGATGTTGCTGTTCTCTAGGTGCTTTCCTATCCCTTGTTGGTTACCTTAACCTCACCCCCACCTCTACAAGTGCTCTGTTATATTTTCTTGCAGTTAAACTCCTCTGAGAGTGCCACTTGTTTTCTGCCAGGACCCTGGTTCTGCTCTTACTAAAGAATTCAAATTATGTTTCGTGTTCAAATTTTACTAACCTAAACAGTTAGGGAGCTTGGGAACTGCTAACAACAGGTCAAAATATTCTCCACAGAATACTAGTTCTGGAATACACCCTGGCCAGTCATGCTGTGCTAAGTTTCACTTATACCTTATAAGCAGCTAAGTACATGTGCCCACAGACTGGTCTTTCCTATGCAGTTGCAATGCCACTGCATATAGGTGATGCCTGTTCATCACTATATGCACAGTGGGCAAAAGAGCAAAATGGCACTACAAGTGGTATAGAAAGAAATCGTAGCTGGATGGCAGACCATGGTGGTGTGGTTTGTTAAAGACAGTTTTTGCAACCGTACCTATGAGGTGGTATCTTAGAATGATACATTTAGGAACATGAGGGGCTTGGTCCTATGACCTGGCAGAATCTCTCTCAGAAGAGACAGACTATTCCATCCCACCAACCAGAGCAGGTCTTCTGCAAGAAACAGGGGAAGCTCAGAAGTCTGCTCACCAAATATCCCTCCTCAGCCTAGTATCTCCTGGTATGTTCTGCTGGGAATATATCCTTTGTGCTTATCACAGGAACCCATGACTTTTACAAGATTTATGTGTCAGAGGATTCATTTTCACAGAGCCTTCGACCTAGTCCTTTGTGGGATATTGTGAGCACTTTGGGAAGCTGTTAAAGGCTATTGGGGGAAAATAGGTAGTATGGTCAAATATATCTAGAAAACACTGTGCTAAGCAAAATGAACCAGTTTTCTGCAGAAAAGCTCAGGTTTGATATGCAATCATGCATCATTATTCCTAAGCAAGGAATAGGGTATGCAGAGTTTCCCAACCGGCACATAACAGGGAACACTTTTGTCAAAGGCACACCCATAAGACTTTGGACAACACTTTCCTATCGTTGGAAATACTATGGATGTTCTGTGGGGGCCGGGGGAGGGGCATTATTGAAAAGAACAACGTAGCAAGTAAGGCAGTCTTCAAAGGAAGGAGTGCAGTCCCCATCAATCCCCTGGCTCTTGCTGAACCAGAAACACAAGTCACTCTGAAGCTGACTGAATTGTGCAGCTTATTGAATTTACTCTGAACACTTCATTTGAAATTTGGCAACATCCCTGATTGTCAGAGGTTTTTAATCTGGTACAAAAGGTTACAGAGGAACACTCCTGCCCAGATCTGGCAGCCCATAGAAGGCTTTTTAATTAACTTTAAAAGGTCTGTGTGAGTCCTATGTGTGACAGGATGTATAAAACACACACACCCATCACAGGAGTGAGAAGCAAATGGAGCCCCTCCAAGGCCATTTCACTAACATTTTGGGAAGAGCAAATTTCTTGTTTTGAAATCCAAGTTTAAATATATGATTAGATTTAAAAAAAATAAAATAAAGACTTACCAACATCAGCTACAGAGTCTGTGAGGACTTTATTCCAATTAGGTTGTCCTTTCAGAATAAAATCCACACTCAGCCTTTTCTCCTTAAAAGGAAGCACTCTCCATATACGAGTGACACAAGAAAGAGATCCTTACAGAAGAGATTATAAATGATGACACTGGACCACAATGACCTTAAGACCTAAAGAAATTCTCTCAGGGAAGAGAAAACAGCAGGAACTCATCCTGAGCAAAATCTGGTGACCCTCTGGCAATACACTGTGGATATGGCATGGTGACACCAGGCTTAAAAACTTGCACAATGATCCCTGATGGGTCCTGCTTTCTTCCCTTTGCCACAAATGGGCAGGCTCCAGTAGTCCCTACCTTATACCCCAGAATGCTGGTGTAGGCATTCAGCAAACTGTGTCGTTAAGGGTGAAGGTGGAGGGCTATTTCACTCTGAGTAGCCTCCTCATCTTAAATTCCCAACCTCTGGGCTATGGGCTTCATTTCAGGAGATTGGGTCCACTCATCTGTGGGCCAATTAAGTAAACTATATACCTCACATGTATATGGGCTATTAATTTTTTTCAAATTATTTGTAGATGCTATCGTAATGAGTGAAGTCAAAAGCCTAAATAAATAATGTCCTTAAATGATCATATCCATTATATATTTCTTTGATCAATGGGTACTGAAAGAACTGCCATCAGCAGCAGCTTCCCTAAATATCTGAATTTTGAAGAGGTTCTAGTACCTGGAAAAGGTTGGGAATTGCTGGTCCAACCCTCCCATTGTTTTCAGACAAATTTGCTCAAAATCTCCCCCTACACACACTTTCTTAAATATCCCTCAAAAGGGGAATTCTCCAAGGCCAAGGTAGGTTGCATCATCCAGGGTTGAATTGTTCATCATTTATTGTACTGAACCAACACTCAGAATTCAGTAGTTGTAGACCCCATGGTAATTGAATTTCACAGGTTTCCTTCAAACCTGTGGACAGAGAGTTTCATAGGCTGAGGGAGTGTCTGGAAACATATGGAGAGAGTTACCGTTCTCCAGAGAACAGAGACTGCCTTCCAGATATTTCTTAGTGCTGATTAGAAAAGTCACCCCTATGCCTAATAGGGAATAAATCATCATCTCTGGCAAACTGGTCAGGAAAGAGTGTGCTGAGGACTGCTCCTTCCAAGCAGAGGTGGTTTTTGTTTAACCTGAATCAAGACATTCCGTGCTGATGCAGCAAAGTCCAGAGCTGCACATCAGCAAGCTTCTCTCATAATCACTTGAAGCTCTCCTGTCGTTATTACCAGCCCAGCTCTCCAGCGCCAACTGCCATTTGCCTTGATGTAAGGAGCTGTCTGATTTATTAGCTCGGGTGAAATTATCCACCCTGAGTGCCTTACTAATTTTCTTACATAACCAAAAGGAAAGGGTTGCCATGAATACATCACGTTACAATTTTTCTAAGGGGTTATTCATGATATGAAATTGTTTGAACCTGAAATGAGACTAAAGCAAGTTGAAGCCCTACACAATGAAAGCTACAAAGGGAAGGAAATGTCAAGGCAAGGCCGGCAGGCCAGCCTCACTCGCTGCTTGTAATTCCTCCTATTGGGTTCAGAACTTGTGCTTACAACATTGAACGTGACTTAAGAAGGCTCCACGTCATTTTCTAAATGTTCTGTCTATTAGCAGAAGAAATAAGTCCCGTCTTCCACTCAGGGCTCCTTGCTTCCTTAAAACTGCAGCTCAGTTTGATTTATATTTATGCATTATAAATCAGTTTTACAAATATATACTGCACAAATGGGTATAGATATAAGCATAGATAAAGCAATAAATACATAATATAAATAAAGTGTACACCAGTTTATTCATGCATAAGCATTTATGTCTGTGCTTAAAGGGATGGTGGTAGCCATCTAAACAAATATTATACATCAAATGGACTTAAAATCAGATTCAAATGTTTCTACTTTCAAATTAGGGATTTATTGTTCACTCACCAATAGTTAGCAATAAAGCTCTCTAGTCACATAGCATTTTCTCTATGCCTAGATTCATAACGGATATTGACCGCTAGAGGCACACTCCTACCTCAGGGCATGTATGTGATCTTAATGCTTCTCTGCCTGGAACGTTCATTCCCCTAATTGTCTGCCAGGTTCCCTCCCTCATCTCCTTCAAAACTGGGTTCCAGTGTTACCTCAATGAAGTCTCCCCTGATCACCGTATTTAAAATTGCAACCCGCCCACCACCATCCCCAGCATTCTCTATTCACCTGCCTGCTTTATTTTTCTCCAGAGCACTTACCACCCCCTAATATGATATGTAATTTCTATAGTGTTTAATGACTATTTTCTCATCCCCCCATCACCCAATGCCAGAATTCAAGTTCCATGAGGACAAGAATTTGTGTCTATTACATTCACTGCTATATCCCTTACATCTGTACGAATGCTTGGCATATTGTAGATGATCAGTCAGCGTTTGCTGGGCAGGGAAGAGAGAAATAGGCAATGGCACACTATAGAGGTATAAAAGACTAAATAAAAGTCATCTTCTAGGTGTTTTTTAAATCTTTAAAATTTTTCTTCATGTTCTACCTACTCAACAGAGGGACTAACAAAGGGAATGCTGTTGGCTAACTTTCACTTTATGCCATGTTGTTTCAAAACAAGGCCTACCTGGATCAAAATTTGTGAATTAGATTTATGGTTTGGTTGCTGAAATCACAGGTATAAATGAATGGCCTAGAATTAGATCATTAGAATTCTTAGAATTTAGCTCACATCAGAAACCTCTGGAGGGCTGGTCAAAGCACAGAGTTCCAGGTCCACACAGGAGTGGGGAACCTGTGGCCCCTTGACCGAATTCAAACTTCACAGAACAAATCCCTTTATTAAAAAAGTTTGTTCAGGCCGGGCGCGGTGGCTCACGCCTGTAATCCTAGCACTCTGGGAGGCCGAGGTGGGCGGATCGTTCTGAGCTCAGGAGTTCGAGACCAGCCTGAGCAAGAGCGAGACCCCGTCTCTACCAAAAATAGAAAGAAAT
>CAUYSK010001699.1:0-54691 GCA_963575035.1 Avahi laniger | reverse complement strand
GTCTTGTCTTACAGGATCGCTAAGATACTTCAATCCATGCAAACTAATATAAATAAACATAACTTTATTAGAGGGATATGGTGGTTTCTAACAAGCCTCCTGAGAGATTGGAAGCAGAAACGAGAAAGCAAGGCCTCTGCTGGTTCTCTGACCTTCTTTTTCCCCCCACACATCTGTTTCATTCTTCTCAGCTTGCTTGTAGTACAAAAGAACCGCTCTAGGAAGATCTGTGGGTGTTCTCTATTCGGGGGCCCTGAGTGACTCCTAATTCCAGATTCTTTGGAGAGAGATTCTGATTGGCCTTAGTTTAGGTCAAATATCTACCTCTAATCCAATCAGCTATGGCCAGGTGTGTCCACTGCCCAATCAGAAGATCCTTCTAATAACAAAGAGTTGGAAGAAAAGAAAGGCATGCTGGAGTTCATTTCCAAATTAAACCGCAGCCACTTTTGATTGTGTGGTCACTCTTACTTTTCCTGATCATTCTTGAACACACATGTTCTCAAACAGGGGTCAGGAAACTCCTGGAGCTTAGCCCATTGCTCCCCCTGACCCCCATAGGCTCCTGTCCTGTGAACCATCGCTTAGTTTTATAAATAAAAAGTTTTATTGGAACCCAGCCACACTCATGCACTTGTGTATTGTTTATGGCTGCTTTCTCAGTACAATAGCACTGTTTAGTAGTTGATACAGTCCCACGAAGCCTATCATATTTACTGTTTGGCCCTTTACAAAAAAAGTTAGCTGGCTCCTAGGATTCAATTCAGTTCTATTTCTTCTAAATTATTAGTAGTGTTTTATGCATGTCAGTTCTGTTTTCCTCCAGTCAGTATAGGGCGTGTTCCTTAGGACAGGGCAAGAGAATCTTCACACATCCCTATTCATTGATTTAATAAACTTGTACAAATGCAACAGTTTTTCCTAAGGTATGGAGCACATGGCATTGATGATTTGCAAGATGATTTCAGTTAGCACTTGAGATTTTTTTAGGTAGTATATTGTCATGATATTAAACAAAATTAAATCACATGATAAGGTTGTCTTCTCTTTATGTTTTCTTTTAGTCTTTCTAATTACTTGAAAAAGAAAATCTCATTTGATGGCAATATGCTCTCTAACATTTTCTAATATCATTTTTTTCCCTTAACAAGGAGGAAATGCAGGGCCTGGCTTACAACCTTCAGAAGCCATCAGTGTCTAGCTAGAATTTACTAGCGCTGCTTTGCTTTTATTTATTTTTATGCTTCTCTTCCATTTTTACTGGTGATACCGGCTTGCCATTAATAGCGGTGATATAAAGTTTCCTTTTCAAATTTAGTTAAGTAAAAATATGACTACATTTTTAAAATGCTAAGCAAATAACAGTTTAGGTGGCAGGGAAAAAAAATGTGAAAAAGGCACATGAATGATTGAAGTCTGGCAAAGCCTGCATACATAACTGACGTAGATACCAAGCAGACTCGGTGCCCAGAGGAGGGAGTGGCTGATTCAGGTCTAAATGGATCATCTAGGTTAGAGAAGGAGGTAACAGCTGAGCGGAATCTCAGATTTTCCAGGCATTGAAAGAGTGTGGAAGGACGTTGCAGGCAGTAGGAACAGAGTGTTCAAAGGGAAAGAAAGAACAGAACGTGGTCACAGGATTGTTTGGCTTTCGGGAGCCACCGAAAGACTTTTAGCATCAAAGTGGCATGATCAGATCTGCATTTTTAGAACAATCGGTAACTCGTGCAGGTTAATCTCTCTGAGCCTCAGTTTGTTCACCTGTAAAATGCAGCTAATTGAAAAAGACTAGGATATCCACCCTTGTCCCTGGCACAGGGGGAAGTTTCCAGCCGTTCTTCCCTGTCTCTCTTCCACGCAGAGGGCTAAGATGTCCTATCATAACTGCATCCGCGTTCCAGGTGTCTGGGGCTCCTCCCCTCTGCTCTTAGTCGGGGAGGGGAGGAGTTGCAGGTATTCAGGGTTGTTGGGTGGTGCCTTGACCAGAGGTGATGGGTCCACCCTTGAAGACAGCTCAGCACTGAGCACCTCCTGCTGGCCTCCGGGGTCCTCTTAGCTGAAGGCTCTTCTTCCTCCCACCTCTGTCCCTCTGCTCATTCTCTCCCGGCCAGGTCACCTCCCTGTGTCCTCCCTGCTTTCGCCCAGCCCAGGTCTCTCTAGAATCTGAGAGCAAAAAACCCCCATCTCTATCTGCCTCTTTATATCTTAGGACAGTGGCTTCCTTGAGTCATTGTTTCTGCCTCAGTGAGGGCTTCGGAAGGGAAATACAGCCCCAGGGTACCAGGGAGAGTACAGAGGGAGATGGGAAATAAACTGGGGACACCCATCCCAACACTTTGAGCCCTACCTTCCCAGGTAAGTCGGTGGGTCTGTTTTGAGGATTGAGGAAATGCCCAGCAGGTGGGACCCACTCAGATTGGCAGCTCTTATTTTTTCCTTTGGTGCCGGGAGAGGAAGAGGTTGAGGAAAGTCCTCTTGCTGTGAAAGTGGGTGTCAGGGACCCTTTTCCTAAGGTGTCCTAAATCTATGAGAGAGAAGATGGTAGGAACAAGAAACGGGGACTCTGTGAGCCGGTGAGCTCAGCCCAGAAGTTTCAGCGCATGGATGCATGATCTGGAAGCTTCTGTGCATAAGCCCAGGCAGACCTTTCACTGTTAGGATGAGAGCTGAGCGGGGTGTGCCGAGATGTCCTCCAGCTGCTGGACTTGTCCTGTGTGTCACGCCCTCTGGCCTCAGGTCTCTGCTACATGCCCTGGCCCTCCAGCTGAGCCAGGCAGGAGCATTTTATTTCCTCCACCTCTTAAACTCCTCCAGGGTTCTTCTGGAGCTCAACTGGAGCATTTAAAGGCAGGGGTTGTAGTCAAGTAGAACTGAGTTCAAATCATGACCCTGGCCCTAACTGAATTTGTAACATGACAGGTTACTTCCCCCCTGAGCCTTGGTGTCCTGTAAAATGAGAGTCATAAGGGAACCTATTTCCTAGTTACCATTATGAAAAAAAAATGAGAAATAATAATTGAAAACCAATACTTGTTTGGTCCATTCATAAATGCTCAGAAATATATGGTGATTAATAATGTTGCCTGCAAAATATTTGACACAGTGCATGCAGTAAACACGTCAATATCATTGTTTCCTCCTCCAGGAAGCCTTCCTAGACCAGTTAGGTCTCTTTTTAATGTGGTTCTGCCCTGCACGTCCTAAGAAGCTTCTTGAGAAAATAGTACCTGCTGGTCATTGTCCCCTCTGGCATAGTCACAACCAATGAAAACAATGAGGTGAAAATGAGCCACACCGGTTAACTAGCCCTGATTGTGACCACAGCTCATGAAAGGAAGCCCCAAGACAGCAGGGGAGGCTATTAAAATATTACATTAATCATCCCTGAAATTAATTTCCAAAGTCTTTTTTCCTCTCTGGAGTTCAGGGTCAGAGAATGTGCCTGCTTGTTTATTGCTGTATCCCCAGTGTTTAGCAGGCTTTTAATGAACGTTAAATAATTGAATGAATAAAGGAACAAGTGCCCCCAAATCCGGTTTTATCCAGCATTTACTCACTCCCTCATTCAACAAATATTTATTGAGCATGTGCTATGTGCCATGCACTATTGCAGCCCCTTGGGTTAGGCCAGTGAACAAAAGCTACTTGCCCTCATGGGGCTTGCCTTCTAGCCATATTGGCTGGGCATTGATACATATCCTAGAGGAATCAGTACACGGCCACCTCTCCTGGAACTGTCCTCTTTGATTGGGTGCAGCCATTCAAAGTGTGAGGTCAGTGGAAAATGTCATCTGTTGTTTCAGAGTCGACAGAGAACATCTGTGCAAAGCTGGGAGTGGATCTGAATGAACACCAGCTGCCTCTCTTTCTCAGGTCATGCTCTCGGAGCGAAAAGGCACAGACGAGCTCTACGCCGTGAAGATCTTGAAGAAGGACGTGGTGATCCAAGATGACGACGTAGAGTGCACCATGGTGGAGAAGCGGGTGCTGGCTCTGCCCGGGAAGCCGCCCTTCCTCACCCAGCTCCACTCCTGCTTCCAGACCATGGTAACCCACTTGTCTGGGGGCCCCGGGTCTTCCGCCTCCAAAGCTATCTCAGCAGCACCCACCCCAAGGAGATACCTGGGCTCTCCCTATTCTAGGAACAGAAAGATATGGGGCCCAGGGAAGTTGGCTGGAAGTTCTGAGGTTTGCACTGAGAAGTGTTCTCCCCTGAGGCAGATGCTGTCTCAACTCAGATAAAGGAACTCAGGCAATTGGTTTTATAACCAGCAGAGCAGGGCCTTTCTCTATCAGCAAGGGGTGACATAGGGACAGGAACTCAGTGGAAAGGTCCACACATTGCGCCTCTAGATGGTTTTACTCAGCCCTCCAGCCCTTTGGGGAAATGTGCGAGTACATCTCTGCAGGTGGCCTGAGGCCTTTGCATGGGTTTCCTTGGAGAGTGGGTTGCCTGAGAACACAGCCCTCAGAGGACTCCCAGGACAGGGGCACAGTGTCCTAGGCAAGGGCTAGTGAGCTCAGAGCCATGACTGCCAAGATGAGAAGGGAACATTTGTCCTCTGTCTGCTGCTGACTCTGATTTCAGCTCTATCTGCAAGAGCAAGAGACACCCCTGTAAGTAACCTCTTTACCTTTTCCCTGTTCAAATTAGACCTAGGCCCCCATACCCAAGGAAGGAGAGGCCAGAGCCCAAATGCAAGGAGGTGCAAAGTTAATTCTTGCCTTTGGGGTTTCTTATGGCCAATGACCTAGTGACTTAAAGATGCTTTAAGGGATTTTTCAAGATTAATTTCGACTCTATCCAGTTCTCAACCTCCATGCTGATTTTAGAGCCCAGCCCGTATGTGAGAAGGGATGCTATCGTACTTTGCATCTAATTTGATGCGTGTATAAATTCTTTAATCTAGTGAGTTCCCTCTCTCTTTTATCTGTTCTTTTATCTGCTGAAGATATCCTGGGGTGTTTGACCTGCAGCATTTTCATTGTCTGGGTTTTGCCAACTGTGTGGTCTTGGAGCACCTCAACATGTTTCTTCTGTCCCCTTTATTTCCTGCAAATTAGCAGCTGGGTCTGGAGGCTCCGTGTGACTCCGCTTCGATCCCTTTGGCAAGGCCGTAGATGGTGGTGTGTTCTTTCATCTGAAGGCACAGACTGTCCAGTTGCCTCTCTCAGTGATGTTGGCAGCAACTTATGATTGCTGCCTAGATGCATTAATTCATTAGGGATTGCACGATGGTGAGATCCTAATTCTAGCATTTCTTTTCCATACTAGTTGGAATGCTCGTATAAAGAGGGGCTTTCCCTCGTCTATTGCTTGGTTCCCTTATGCTATGGCTCCTGTAGGAAAAGCAAGATAAATGCTTGATTCTTTCCCTGTATGTGACAGCTTTCAAGATAATAAATTCATTCACTATTGTGCTCCGAGGGTGACTAAAGTTTGCTTTTAAAATAAATTTTTTGAGTAGAAGAAGAGAATCAATGGAAAGGAAAATACTAAGTGGATGATAATTTACATCACGCTGGGACTTGGCAAGGCCAGGAAGGGAGTGCCCCTCTCTAGGCCAAATGTCTAGTCTTCCCTTGGGGAGTTAAGGTCTAAAGGTATCCAAGGGGTGGCAGAGACAGGGCTAGGATCGAAACCTCTAGGCTCCCCAACTCTCCTGCCTTCTCCCTTTTCCATTGTTGGTCCCCAAATTGACTCATTGACACCACCAGGTGACGGACAGTCTCAGTCTGGTAAATAGTCTGAGAAGGAGATTTTTCTCCAAGAAAGAGGCTGAGCTAACCTGAAGCAGCAGTTGTCAATTTCAGCTGGATATGGTGACACTGAGAAATTAATCATGTGTGACTGATACTCATTAACGTATAGTATCTTTGTAGTTAACTGTTTTATAAATAAAGCAGAGTGGATTTGAGTTATTCTTTTACTGTCGAGCCACATCGCTCCCCGGCATTTCAATATGCTTTCTGGAATTAAAGAGCAGGGCCTGGGTGGTTACATGGAAATTGTGCAGAGCTTGGAGTTCTCTGCAGGAGCCGTCACTTGCCGGGGAGGAGAGATCAGGAACCTTGAGAGCCTGGAACTCGAGAGCTCACTGGATTCATGTCTTGCATGGACATGAAGGCCCCACGCTGGAGACTGGTGCAGAATCTGCCAACCCAGCAAGGCCAGGGATGGAACAGGAGGCTTTCTCATGGGTTGAGGATCAGATGAAAGAGTTACTCTGTCTCTGGGGGCTGTATTGTTTGGAGGGGGAAAAGGGTTGGGAAGATGCACTCGCTGCAAGGAAGAGACCCTTGGATGCTACGTGGGGCCGGCGGAGGGAAGAGCAGACACCCTCTCCGCCTCACCTGCACTCTGGCATATGCTCCTTGAGTGAAATGCCCCAATTTAAATTATTTTTTCTCACCTTTTTTTGGCTGAGCACATATATTTTAATTTTGCATAGATTAAATTTATTTTCAAAGACTTATAATAATTTCTACTCTATGCGAGGCATAGAACTAACAATTTTAAGCCGCATGACAACTTAGAAGGGTCCTGTTGTCATCCTGACTTCACAGACGAGAGGACTGAGCCCACACAGCTGGTACATTTCAGGGCCAGAACTTGAACCCAAGTGTCTGGCTCTAAGCAGGTTTGCCCTTAACCACTACACCATGAGGTCTTTTGTGTGTGGATCACCCGACGGCCACTCCACCTGACACCCCAGGGCAGAATCCCCCACTGCCAGCCTGGCTCCAGGCTCCACCAGGGGCCGAGTTCTAACCCAGCCTTGCTTATCTCTCACCTGCTCAGTGAAGTCACATTGTGTCTCTGTCCCTTAGCTTTCTCATGTCTGGGATCAGAACTGACTTTCCATCTGAGCATCTGCTATGCTGGGTCTTCAAAAACAATGTTTCGTCCCATCCTCATAAGACTCTTGCAATGGAAAGGATTATCTGTTCCACTTTGCAGGTGAAAGGATTAAGGATCAGGGTTGCACAGTAGTTTTCTCTAGACGCAGCACCAGGTCACTGGCCCATTGAACTCAGAGCCTAAGCTCTTATTAGTACAGCATGTTGGGTCACCACCCAAGTGGCCGTAACAATGATAATGATGCAAGCAAGAACCCAAGGCAGCAGCTAACAGTAATGAGCAGTCAGTATGTGCTGGGCACCATCCGCAGCATCCTAGCTGTACTACCTCACTTTATCTTCCTGACACCTCTATTGGATAGGAACTAGGACTAGCGTCAATTCACAGATATGAATGGTAACACTCAGAGAAGTTAAGTAACTCATGCAATGTCACACAGTGCTAAGTAGTGGAGCTGAGATTTATTCTACAAGACTCTAGAACCCCAAAACTGGAAGCCTTTGCTATCCTGCCTGGGCTTTAACTTCACATTCCTATTTTTAGTTTATAAAATATTTTTACTCTCATGATCACATCCAACCTTCACAAGAACACTACAAATAAGTATTACTGTCCTCCTTTCTACCCAAAAGACACTGACCCCCAGAAAGATGAAATGGCTCCTGTTACACAGTTGGCAAGTGGCAGCCCCAGGACATGAGCCCGGGTTTCCTAATGGTCCTTTGGGTGGTTTTCCTACTATGGAAGAGTCTCTCCATTTATTCTATAGGGTTATTGCAAAGATTAGGTAAGATTTTATCCATGGGAGTGACTATTTAAATTTAGAGAGTGCTGCATGTATATGAGGCAAAACATTGTCAGCGTGGCTAAGGTGAGCAGGAAGGTGACACTCCTTTCTGAGGAAGGCCTGTGAAGGTGGCCCTCTGGCTCACGCTCATCTTCTAGCATGACATGGCCCAGCCCCCTGAGTGGTGCTTCCAAGGAGGCTGGAATGGGCAGTATCCCAAGAGTCAGAACATTACTGCCAGGATTCAGAGGGTACTAATGCTTACCGGTTATTGCAACAAATACGTATTTGTTGAAACAAATGTCAGACCCAGCTGCATTACCATGAGGGGTGCATCAGTGAAATAAAGTGCCTGTTCCCTTGGAATTTGCATTCTCATGGGAGAGACAGAAAAATAAACTATAATAGTGACATGAAGTAAAGGGGGTGGAGATGGATGGATGGGGGCAGAGAGATGCTATTTTTGTTAGGATCATCAAGGAAGGCCTCTCTGAAAAGGATGACACTTGAGCAGAGACCAAGACAAGCAAGGGAGAGAGGCGTGTGGCTATCCGGGGGCAGAGTGTTCCAGACGGCAGGAAGAGTGAGTGTGAATGCCCGAGGCGCAAGCATCCTCAGCGTGTTTGAGGAACAGCGAAGGAGGCCGGTGTCGCCCGAGTGGATTGTCATTTTGTATTTTGTGACCCAGAATTCTTTTTGAATCAGCTACCTTTAAAAAAAAGATGACAAATCTACTATAACATGCTGCACATTTGATATGTTTTTCTTGCTAGAGACTTCGAATTTTGAAGATAAAAGATCCTTAACAGAATGTTTAAAAATCCTTAAAGTGGTTGGAATATTAGATAAAAGTGAAGGAGACACCCAGCAATATATGAAACCATTTTTATCATCCTTAAAATGACGCAATTTTGATTTTTAAAAAAACTTGTTTAGAAAAAGCAAAGTTACATCAGAAATATCCTTATATTGGGATAAAAAAAAATCTTTCAAAAATATGCATGGCACAATGTGAACAAAAAATGTAGGATGTTAAATCCTATTTAAGATAGTATTCTAAATGTGTTAAAATTGAGTGTGCGCATGGAGAACAGTCAGAAAGGGACATAGACAGATGAAAATATTGATTTGATTCAGGGAGGGGGGTCTGTGGGTAATTGTCTTCTTTTTGAATTTATATTATTTCAGAAATGTCTTTAATAAAGCAGCTTAAAAAAAATTTTTTTATGTGCCACAAGATGGCAAAGTTAATACCCAAATAGATAGATGCAAGAGCTCTTGGAAGGGGGTGGAGTTTTCAGAGAATTGCTCATTAGACGAACTGATCTTACGCAAGTTCTCCTGGAAGGACAAAGGGATATGCGTGTACGACTCGGTCGGGCTGATCGGGATCTATGATTACTGGCTACATGACCTCTACAAAGTCACTTAACCGTTCTGAATATTGGTTTCATCATCTTTAAAGTGGGCATAATAAGTGAGTATTAAAAGAGCTGCTGAATACGGCATAATAAACATTAAATGGAGGTCGCCTGCATTATTAGAGCTGGACTGGAGGCGCACCTTGCCGCATAGGCACAAAAGAATTATGTTTCTTCCAGTCCTTTTGCAGTTTTTCTCAGGGATAATTGTCAGCCCAGCACATTCATGCAATTTCCCAACTGCCAGTGGGCACAGGCAGTTAAGTTTCTTTAGCAAAACATCTATTTTAACTGTTTTCTTTTCAATTGAACATATGCACTTCTTTTTTTTTTTAAATAGAATTAGATTTTATGAGTCATTGAAGGACAGAAGTTACTTCCTCCCCAAATTCGCTGCCATGGCCCAGCAATAACTCAGTTGCAAGGCATGCTGGGAGGAGCATGAACACAGAATGCCAGAGAGGACAGGGAGGGGGATGAGGATGGTTCCCACTTGTAGAGGTGACCCCTGATGGCATGTCCGTGGAGCCCCAAGAGCGCCCAAGGGGTTGTGGTAACTCAGGATCAGCTCTGGGTTGGTAGCAGTATCCAAGGAAGCGGTTGGACTTCAGGCCACTGCTGCGGGAGGCTCTGGCAGTTGTCTCAGCCAGCAGTGATTGGGTTGTAAGAAACAGAACACCCCCTGTCTCCCGCCAAACTAGCTCATGCAAAAAAGGGGGAAAAAAGAGGATTTTGTTGGAAAGAAACCACCCAGAGGCAAAGGTATACCTGGGCCTCGTGAAGAACTAGAATCTGTAACCTTAAATCAGCCTGGAATAGATCTTTCTGTTTCTTTCCCCTTGCTTTCTCTGTTTCTCCCTGCTCATAAGAAACACGGCTTTCCTAGCCTCTTGCAGTTTCCCTAGCCACCAAATTCCCTGAGTCCCAATTTATACTCACAGGAAAGGGAATCTGATTGGTTCATCTTGGGGCAGGAGTTTATTCTTGGCTCAATCAGCTGGTAATTGGCTACTTCGAACTCAGTAGGAACCTTAAAAGAAGGTGTTACATCCACAGGGGGTGGAATAATTGGTGCTCATGCCGGGTGGAAGGCTTCATCTTGAGTCCAGGGAGACCAGCTGGGTTGAAGCAGGATATAGTTATAGCCTAGTGCTGCAAACACGGCGTTCAGTGCCTCTCAGGAGAGGAAGCTGGTGAGAGCTTGGCAGATGTCAGGGCTTTGGTCAACTAACACCATCCGAGGATCTTGATTGCAGGAAAGGAATCAGGGATGCAGCCCAGGTAGCTAGAGCAGGTAGGAATGGACAGAGCCTGATTCTCTCTGCTTTCTTGATGATGGCGTTTGCATAGTCATTCAACAATCAAAGGTCTGTGGAATTCCAAGGAAGAAGAGAAGTTGTTCTAGCCCTTGAGAACTTTGGTCTTTTTGTGGAAGGGGAAGGCTTAGAAAGCTGAAGGAAAAAAAAATGTTTGAGAAATATCGATTCCTTGGTTCCTACAGTGATTCTAAAACTATAAAATACAGAGGAAAGAAAAGTTGTGTGTGAACGCATGTCCTTGACTGCACACTTACTTGAGTGAGGCTCCGTGAGTGTGCATGGAATTGTCGTGCGTCATCTGATACATCTTGGCAACACCTCTGTGAAAAAGCAGCTGTCATTACCACTTTAGGAAGGCAGAGAGAGTTTAAGTAACTGCCCTGAGGTCCTGGAGTAAATATCCAATATAACTGGGACTTGAACCCAGGACTAGCTGACGCCAAAGCCAGGGCTTTTGGCCACAGCACTCCACAGCCTCTCTGGGGAGAAACAAATGGCCCCTGAACAATAAAGGGAACAGCTTACAGACAGGATGGATTCACAGACAGCTTGGAAAGTCATTAAAGATCATTAAATAGACAAATTCTTACTGCAACTCACCTTAGAGCATGGTGTATAGAGGTGCCCCCATGGTTGGTTTTCTCTGTCCATGGTATCTTGTTAAAAGTGGTAGGTGTCCCCCTAGCAGTCACACAGGTGTCATGTTGCAGCTGTCTTAGGGGACACTGTCTCTTTTGAATTCCTTTGTCCCATCCGGGGACACCCGGGTGAATTCTGCAAATGCCACCCTAGTCATCATTTTAAATCAGACTGTCCTCATACTCATGTTCCAAATTCGGGAAATTCTATCCAAACATTTTGCACGATGTGGTGGCAGGTATTTAATTTGAATTATTTACCAATTGAATATGAGAGATAAAGGAGAAGGGGAATTTAAAATTATCTGAAGGCCCTGGAAGCTTAGAGGACAGGGGTAATGCAGAATCACAACAACAAGGGCAATTTTGAAGAAACACTTTAAAGTTGAGCAGACTGGCTAGTTTGAAGAAAAAGATGGTGAGTTTGCCTTTCTGAGCTTTTTAATTGGAGTTGACAGTGGAACACCCACGTAGAAACGTCCTGTAGCCAGCTGGAGCTGACTGGAGCTCAGGAGAGAAATGTAAGTCAAGATTCATCAGCCCAGGGAGATGAGAGTTGGAGCTCTGAGCGTGACAAGTCCTCTTTGGAATATTGAGCAAGTCGGAAAGAGACAACCTGCGACGCAAGTCCATACTCAAGAAATACTTTTTGATTTACTTGCGTTAGAGTCCAACAAATAAGCCTTAACCAAAAACCACCGGGCGTGATGATAAGGAAGATCATGCAATAATTTTATAGGAAGAGGGGGGAACAAAGCCAAATTTCAGGGAGTTATGGAGGAGAATAATTATGTAAAAATCAGGGGCAGTGGGTGAGGACCATTTGGTTAACAGAAGCCTCCATAGTTCACTCTTCGTGACTCCATAGTTCACCCACGCAATTTCATTTATCACATCCTATTTTCGATTATGGTTGGAATTAGTTGTATGTTTGTTTTAATCAAGATTATGAATTCTCCGAGGGCAAGCCCGTATCTCATTCATCATTTTTGCCTCTTTCAACGTCCAGCGCCGTGACTTGCAAAAATAAATGCTCAGTAAAATTTCTAAAACTCACTTCTCTGCTCAAGATTGGCTCTAGATTGCCTCTGACAGTGTTTCTCAGATTTTGATGTTTCTTACTGTGGAGTGGGAGATGAACCTGGTGGTATGTGGACGAATTGCATTTATTTTAAAAATAAGTCATTTAAAGGATTGATGTACCAAAGCCAGACTAGATATAGCATAGAGATGATAGACTCCAGATCTTTTCTTTTTTGCAAAGATGATGAATTTCCATTTATGACTTTGGTA
The DNA here is from genome assembly GCA_963575035.1 of Avahi laniger. Classification (NCBI taxonomy): domain Eukaryota; kingdom Metazoa; phylum Chordata; class Mammalia; order Primates; family Indriidae; genus Avahi; species Avahi laniger. The sequence continues at coordinate 42,371 of CAUYSK010001699.1, read as the reverse complement.
TGCATTTAAAATTTTTTAAATAAGCATGATTAAGCTTTTTAAAAGCAAGTTAGTAAAATTATTTTTAAAATAAGTAAATTTCAGTAGAGGATACAGGCAAAGTTGATAAAGACCTTGAAGCCAATTGGGAGACAACTGAAGTTTGGATCGGTGGCTTTACGAAGGGCGTTGTAATTTGGTCCCTCTCTACCTTGCCCACTTCTGTTATGTGACTACATGCATTTTATTCTCCCTCTCCAGCAATAATAGCCATGAAATGAGGGGCATAAGTACTTAGCTATATTTTTTCACAATGCACATTAAAACAAACATGAAACTATAAAGGTAAAAACATATGCATCCATGGACTACCTAAAATTATCTCCTACCTCATTCTGGGAAACATCGCCGTTTGGAAATTTATCTGGTCTCCCCCACTCATCTGGGGAAATCCTTAACACTGGGCACCATGGATCATTCCCAGCAGCATCTCTGGCAATAGAATAGTGCCTGGCATAGAGTGGGCATCATTAAGTGTTTGTTCAGAAATGAAAGGACAGCGAGATGCCAACCGTAACACTGAGTAGCTGAGGCGCTTGTGTGTCAAAGCCACACTCAGTACAGTTCAAAGATGATGGATCTCAGGGTTTCCCCACATATGGTGAGCGGCAGAAACACACCCCAAACATTACCCACAGAGGAGCTATCCCCCCATGTGGGGCTTCCGACTAATGAGTTTGGGGGGCAAGTTGAGCTCTTCCCAGCAGAAAAGCAAGCAAGTGAAATCTCTCTCTCTCACTTACTTTTCTCTTTGTGGCCGATGCCATCTGCTAGTTTTAAAAATAATTTTTAAAAGCAAGTGTTTTGGTTCTCTTCAACGTGCAGCAAAGACAGATGCTATTTTTAGGCTTGTTTTCTATCAAAAATCCCCCAAAGCACCAGGGGCTGGGTGTCGGCAGTGCTGGCGTACTGTCTGCGTTCTGCTACCAACTTGTATGTGACCTTTCTGCAAATCTCATGTGCCTTGGACCCCGAGAATGAAAGTGATAATTCTACCTCTCTCGACCTCTCATTAGGGATGAGAGTAGTATCAGAGAGAGAAAAACCGTTTCAAAAACAAATTGGCCAAATGGATTGGGGAACCTGCGGCCTTCTGATTTCAAGATTGTTTTTTTTTTTTTTTAATTTTAAGCACCAAAGGAGACAAGAAAAGCTTCAGCTTTCTCTGCTACAGCCCTTTTAGGAAAGGATTTGTTCTGTAAAATTTGGATTCAGTCAAAAGGTCACACTTAAGGGACTGGAAGACCACAAGCGGCCTTAAGGCTGTGGGTCCCCCACCCCAACCTGCAGTTTGTGTACTGATGTGTGGCTAGATCTCAATGTTCCTTCTCTCCCTTCCAGACTGGAAGCTCTTTGTGGGGAGGACACATCTACACACTGTCATGTCCAGCCCAGAACCTTTCATGCAAGATGTACATACTGGAGGCAGCTTAATGAGAGGCTGCGAGTATAAACTCTGGAACCAAACTGCCAGGGTCCAAATCCTGTCTCTAGAGGTTGCCAACCGAGTGACCACGGGCAGGTTGATTAGCCTTTCTGAGCTTCAACTTTCATGTCTGTAGAAGAGGGAGAGCAATAATACTTATCACGCTGGGTTGTTGAGAGGGATAAGTGAGATAAAACACATAAAGCAGTTAGCTCAGTCTCATAGTAAGTACCCAAAAGATGCTAACTTAATTTTATTATTGTTGTTATTATTAATATAATTGTTAGACACTCAGTACATATCTGACAAATGCACGTATGACTGTTATATGTAAGCTAAAGTTCAGTGCACTGCACAAAAGATTTTTTTAAGAAAATTTTTTAAATGGTGAATTAAACATTTGTTATATAGCCAACATCACGTTAGACACTCTCCATAGGTCCTTGCGTTTAACACTCTATGGGGCAGGTGGAGAATGTCCACTTTACAGGTAAGAGAAAGCTGGAGACTCTAGGTTAAGTGACTGCTCACTGTTGCATAGCTGGTAAGTGGTGGCACAAGGCTTCAAATCCCGTATTGACTTACAATTTGGCACCTTTGCCCCACATGCCACTTTCCCCGAACCTATTCTCCTGCTTTTATCGCCCCTCACAACAGCTTTGCAACTTTTGCCAGCAAACCACCTTTTAAATCGCAACTCACTCATATCAACATATACATATAACCAAAACACATGCTCCACAAAATAATACTAAGACTTAGTGGTGCTCTGTGTAGGGGACTCTGACAGTTTCTAGATTTTTCTCTTTCTTTCATTTTCTTTTTTTTTTTAAATTGATCATGAACTGCCAGATTGATTTAATGATCAATTAAAGTGAGCTACAACTTGAGTTTGAAAAACACTGGCCTGGCTGAAATAGCCAGGCAGTGCCGACAGGACAGCTCATTTTCAGCACCTTTACAATTGGCAGCACTGTGCACGCCCCTCAGTCACTCCGTCAGAGATGGTTGAGTATATTGCCCTCATTTTATAAAGGGAGATTTCAAGGATCAGAGATATAAAGTGGTCTTCCCAAGCCCAACCAGCTAGAAGGTTTGGAGCCAAGGCTTCAGTTCCAGCCTCTGACTGCATGAATGGTGTTTGGGGAGCCCACTAATTCCTGCTGCCTCTACGATCACACATTCATTCATTTAATTGATGTGCACAAATGGCTCTCTTTGGCCAGGCAAGGTGCTAGGCTCTTGGTACACAGTGGGAAACAAATTTGACATGGTTTCTGGCTTTGTGGAACTTCCAGTCTTATCTGGCATTAGATGGTTTCTTTTGGAGAGAAAAATCAAAGCCTTTGTATTAGCACTTGAGGACTTACATGATCTGAGTCCTTCATCACCTCTCTGGCCTCATCTCCTGTCTCCGTTCTTCTCAATTCTCCAATCACACTGGTTCCTCAAGGTTCCCAAAGCACAGCAAATGTGCTGTGGCCACAGGGCCTTTGCACAGATGGTTTCCTCCACCTAGTAAGCTCTTGCTCTAGATATCTACATAGCTGCTTCCATCAACTCCTCCAAGTCTTTGCTGAAGCATCTCCTTCTCGATACGATTTATCCTGAGCACCTTATGGCAATTAGAACTCCTTTCTCCCATCTTATCCAGCCGGTACTCCCAATCTCCCTTACTTTGCTCTGCTTTTTCCATAGCACTTATTACGTTTTAATGATCTATTTAATTTATTTATTATGTGTAGCATTCATTGTCTTTATCTGTGTCCCCTACTAGAATGAAAGATAAAGGCAGGGGATTTGTGCTGGTTTTGTTCACTGCTTCATTCCCAGCACCTATATGTAGTAGGGTATCTCATAGGGCCGTATAAATATTTTTTGACTTCATTAATGAGTGAATAGATGAAATAAATAATCATCTAGTTAAATATATAGTTACAAATTACGATACAATTAGAGGGGGAAAAAAACCCACATGGGTTCATGAAAGAGTGTAGCAGGCAGACCTAATTTAGATTGGGTGGGTTAGAGGATGTGATTTCTTTAGGCTGGGAAGATGAGAGGGACTGAAGTCCCTACAATTAGCTAGTGCAGACTCTGCCATTGCAAACCAGAGGAATGTAGCATAAAGGAGTGATTTAATCCGAGCAGAAGTTTCTCAGAAAAGGTGAAGTCATTCATTCACTTAATAAACACCCTTTGATGGAAGGGGAGCAGGCAGATCATACGTAGGTGCTGCCCAGGGACCACAGCACACATCTGTCTCATCTAATCCTGTCACCACCACTGTGGTTCTATTAGTATCTCCTCTTTACAGATGTTGAATACTTCTCCAAAGATACCCAGCCAGTAGGAGGCAGAGCTGGTTTCTCTTTGGCTCCAGTGCCTTGCTCTGTCACCCCCTGGGCACTTACTGTTTGCCAGTTGTGGTACCGGAAACAGAGCTTGCACAGCCGAGGAGGACCCAGCCCCTACTCGAAGGAGTTCACAATATCCCTTAAAAGACATGTTGAAAAAAAATGCCCTGAATGGGGCACAGATTTCCTTTTCTGGCCCCAGTTCTTTTACTTCCAGACATGCCCTCCTCAGCTACTAGTTTTCAAACCTTGATAATTCATGTTTTGTTTTGTTTTTTGGTAGCCACTGTTTAGTTATCTGTTGCTGAGTACCTCAAAACTCAATGATCTGAAACAACAGTAAACATTTATTATTTCACAGTTTCTGTGGGTCAGAAATTTGGGAGGGGTTCACCTAGGCAATTCTGGCTTCGGGCCTCAAATGAAGTTGCAGCCACGTTGCCAGCTGGGGTTGCAGTCGTCTGAAGGCTCGTCTTGGGAGGAAGGATCTGTTTCTAAGGTGCTGGCTGTTGGCAGGAGGCCTCAGTTCTTTGCCAAACGCACCTTTCCACAGTGCTGCTTGAGCGCCCTCATGACATGGCGGCTGTAAGGTCTTTTGAGACCTCATCCCGGAAGTCACGTATTGTTACTTCTACGCTATCCTATTTGCTACACAAGTCAGTCCTATTCACTGTGGGAAGGTACTACGTAAGAACACGAATAGCAAGAGATGAAAAAAATTATTACAGAGCCATCATGGAGGCTGGCACTGCCTATAACCTGTAGTATTACTTACTTAACATTTCCCACTTTTTTTAAAATTAGTCTTATCCTAAACAATAATATCAATTAAGTCACAAGATTACTGTGCTAATTATATTTTCTAGCCCACATGAATCTAAACTTGTAGTTATTAATGAAAAAAATTATTCATATACCACCTATGCTCCCTCGCATACTTCCTGCAGCACAAATGTTAAGTTTGGGGAAACACTGGGGATCTGTCAGAGAGTCCTGGTGGTTTTGGTCATCATTCCTGCTACCCCTGCTCTGCATTTGGAGCCTGAGAAGCTGCACGGTGCTGATTTGGCAGTTTGCTCTCCTCTTCCAGGACCGCCTGTACTTTGTGATGGAGTACGTGAACGGGGGTGACCTCATGTACCACATCCAACAAGTTGGCCGGTTTAAGGAACCTCATGCCGTGTAAGTGAGAACTTGCGCTGTGTCCTTGGGATAAATGGGTGGGTTGTTAGTTCCTTTGGGGTTTTTTTGCCAGCAAAGGATTTTTAAACATCTCAGGCTCTTCTGTGAGAAATATTTGGCCAGGGGAGAAGGTTTTCTGCTTGATAGGGGATGCTTTTTATTTTATTTTTTTCCTGGAACCAGCTAAGAACTTGAAGCTCTAAAACCATAGCTATTTCTTTATCGCTAATTCTTGCCTCTGACTCCTAGGAATGGCCATATAGCTTCCTTGGGGAATGTTATTGTAGGTTTTGTTTGTTCATTTGCTAATATTTATGGAGAGCTTATTATAGGCCAGGCTCTAAGTGCTCAACAAACACTGTCTCGTTTAATCCTGAGAATAACTCTGGGAGGTAGGTATCAGCACCTCTGCTTTACAGACAGGGAAACCGAGATGTGGAGAGTTTTAGAAACTTGTTCAAGATCACAGGGCTAGTGCGAGGCTGATCCAGAATTTTGACCCACATTTTTTTGCCCTTGTTCTATGTCTTACACCACTCTCCCTCTTAGATGCCTTCACTCCAGGAGACGGTCAGGTTGAACAGTGGTGATGGTTTGTGGTTCCTGGGATGGGAGACTGATTATGGGTTTGGGAAAATATGTGTCTTCTACTGTGTCCATTCCATCTCCTTTAGTACCCAAGGCAGCCAGAGTTTAATCTTTTTAGAACACAAATCTCATCTCATTACTCTCCTGCTTCAAACCCTGTCATTGAACAGGAACCCAGCAAGTCATAGGAATTAGCAACAACAACCTCTCCCTGGGGAGTTTGCTAAGATCTTATTGCCTCTCCGGAGAGCACCCAGGGCTCGACTAGGGCCCCACCCTGTCATGTCCGAGGCTTGCTGGCTCCTGCCCAGCCCAGCTTGCCCCTCTCCTGCCACCTGCTGAGGCTGTGAGCACCGTGTTCCGGTAGGATTTGCACGATCCTGTGCTTCCAAATCTTGCGCTTCGTATCTCTTGGTGCGATTCTAAGAGGACTGGCTCCTCTTTTATTTCTAACATCTAATTGACCACAGGCTTTAATTCCATTGTCACACAAGATATATTGTCAGGACACTTGACATAGTTCCCCCAAACCCTGTCCAACCCTTGCGGTATAACTGGGCTTTCTAGTTCTCTGAAAACCTCTTTCCTTCTGGGGAGGTCCTCATTGAGAGGTTGCACTTTGGTCAGATGCTGTTTCTGGTCCTTGCTGTGCCAGTCATTAGCTATGTAGCTTGCCTAAGTTATTTCGTCTCTCTAAGCCTCAGTTTCCTCATTTGAGGAAGAGGTAGGTAATAGTAGGATCTGCCTCACAGGATTATTATTAGGGTTAAATCAGATAATGCTTAAAATGATGCCAGGTGGATGGTAAGACGTCAACAGATGTTAGCTGTTCTTGTTAAGATATTTTAGCTTGCTATAGTCTGAAACCATGCTGTCTATTATATCCCACGGCCTCCTCCTCCCCACTACGCAATTCCTGAACCTCTGCCCACCCCCAGTTTGTCCTTAAGGCAGGCCTGTAGCTAGCTCTCTGAAGCACACTGTCAATCCATCCATACTCTCAGCATTCTACGAGCTGTGTAGCTGACCATCCATGGTGGGACTTTGATGCCCTGTGCCTCGTTCAATACTGTATTGAATTCTGAGAGTTGCCAAGCATATGGTGTCCTTGAATTTCTCCATCACTTTTTTTTTTAATTTCAGATTTTACGCTGCAGAAATCGCCATCGGTCTGTTCTTCTTGCAGAGCAAGGGCATCATTTACCGGTAAGTGAACACTGCTATGCTTTCCATCTCCTCATCTCCTTCAGTTCCTTCCTTCCCTGCCTCTTTCTTCAACTGCTTTTAAAATTAGAATCCGTGCTGGGGGAGGAATCCTCCAGTACTAACTTGGGCATGTGTTCTGCCAGGCAGCATCGCCCACTGCCCTGGCAAAGTTTGGGCAGTTCTATATGATGGTAGAAAATCTCGATGGACTGTGTCACCAATGATGGTTTTGAGCCTCAAACATGAGAACATTTGCCGTGAGAAGAGGAGGCTCACTCTGGGGTCCCAGTACTTCTCTCTCTTGCCTGTGGACTCCACATTTGGGGTCCAGCAACGCATCTTGGCTGGCCAAATGTGATGGATCATGTTATTATGAAAAAAAATATACATACTTTTTTGCTATGTAGCTACAACTTGGAAATAGATCTCTGAGAAGCTGCCGTGAAATACAGGATTAAGTTCAGGACTTGGCATTTGCTGGTTTTTGGAGGAGCAAGTGGATGATCATAACTATATGAGTCATACCATTTTATATTTCATGCAAGGCAGACTATTGAGCCCGAGGCTGCTGTTTGTCAGTGAGTCCGGGGCATGCAGTTCTCCTTGCACTACATAGATGCAAATGGCATAGTCGGCGCAGGCTTGGGCTGATTTGTTATGCAAGAGAGGCTGGCAGGGCATGGGGCTTCCAAACAGTGCTTGGCACAGGTGAGGGGCTATTTAAAAGATCATGAAGAGCCACAAAAAGTCCATTTCATTCAATTGTTTGACAAATATTTATCAAAAGCCTGCTATGTTCTGGGCACTATGGTGGGGTCTGGGGATACGGCAGTGAATACAACAGCCACAATGCCTTGCCCTAGTGGAGTTTATCTTCTAGTGGTGGGAGACAGAGAAGGAAATCATAAAAATATAGTCTGTCAGGGAGTGATAAGTGCTATGGAGAAAAATCAAGCAGGATATGGGGCTGGTGTGTGCAGGGTGGTGGAGATTTGCCTCTTGTGTAGAGAGCGTGGTGATTAAGGTCTGGAGAGTTAGGGGTGACTTGGGAGTCCTGGGCCTCTCGCTGCAACTGAAGGATAGATACGGGATGAACAGGCACGAAGAGATCAGCCCTGGTAGTTTCAAGGCAGATAGTGGAGGTGAGGCTTTGGGAGCATGTGGGATGGAGGGATGGGAGGTGGGGGCTTTGTCAGAAGCTTCTAGAGCCCTGGGGCTCTTATTCACTCCATGAAGTGGTGATATGAAATCTAGTGGGGGAGAGACAATCTTATCCAGAGTACACAGTCCCCACCATCCCTATTTGTCCTGATAATGGAAGGATGAAGATCAGGAAGAGGAGTGGTTCTCCCTGGCCCATGAGTAATCCTAGTGAAGGTACCAAAATAAAGAGAAGAAGAAGAAGAATTTAAGTTTTAAATAGTATGATCATTCTGCCCATGCTTGCCTCAGTGATCACGTATCGCCATGTGAGCATGAGATGGGACACGGAAATCCTCCAATTCCCTCATTTTCCCTTTTGACTCTCATAATGAGAGCATCTTTTTATGCTGAATGTGATTCTGGTGTTGAAAGGTACACATTATCTTCTGTATGACAATGACTCCTAAATTCAAGCCAGTGACTGCAGCTGGTGCTTAACCAAAGAAACAGGGATTGTGGGACATTTCTCACTCTACGTAGTTCTCACTTTGTGTGCTGATGTTAGGACCCAGCTTCTGTGCAGCTTGTGCCTCCACTAGAATGGAGCCAACTGGGTTCTTGAGAAGATTAAATATGGACCGTACAAGTTTGCTAGAAGAAAATGCAGTCCCATGGTAGGAACCAGGAGAGGAAGTGAGTAGAGTTCTGGTCACCCGAATTGAGATTCAGGGCTAGCTTCCAATCTAGCAGGGAACCGGATTGGGATCTGGGATCCATGGATCCAGGCCATTGGCCACTCAGATCATGAAACCCAAAGATTAGTATTTCAGATGCTAAGACAATATCTACTTCAAAGCTCTTTTTCCTAAACCAGCTACACATTCTTCCTTTCATGCTTCACTACTAATATGGTTTTTAAAGGGATATTTATCAATCTTTTAAGCCAATTAATATGTAAACCTTTTTTGTGTGTGTGTAAGAACAGACTCTGTCTCCTACTATAAAGATTGAAAATTCCAGATGCTTTTGCAGTCTCTCCATAGCAAGGGCAGGCACACAACCCAAGCTCTGACACTCGGTCATACTCACTCAGGACCTTGACTCAGAAACTAGTGAGAAAGGAAGCAGAGACCATAGAGTCAAGAGTGGCCACAGTAATCAGGAACAGCCAGTGTCCAGGGGCAAGAGAAGAAGAGATTCTTAGCAGCAATGATCAGTCCAGCATTAGGGCTTCCTGGAGCAGAAGGGGTGATGTGTGTGTCCAGTGGTGACGCTGACAGTGTCTTCACTGGACCAGCTCCATGTTTCTGGCTGTGTAGTCTCCTAATCTGGTTCTTCAGCCTTCCGTGGAGATTCTGTGACGTCCCCAATATCCTTTTACAAATTCCTTTTCAGGTTAAAATCATCAGAGTTGGTTTTTGTTCCCTCCCATCAAGAATCTTGATTGAGACAGAGTTCTTGAAATTGATAATCAAATGAAAACTATTAAAAATTACATGACAAAAGATGCATGGTTTTATAGTTTCATAGAGATTGCCTTCATGGTTGTAAAGTCTTTTAAAGTGTTACAAATCACTCCCTCCTTCATTTATAGCTCTAGCTCATTGAACAGTTCTTAAGTAAAGAGGATGAGGAATTATGTTAGAATTAAACCCTCTTTGAGGATCACAGCTGGAGATGTTGGGTGGGTGGTTGGGACAAAAGATGCTTCCTGTCAAACTTAGTGTCTGATCTATTGATCACCATCTCTGGAATGTGTGTTGATTTTGCCCTTGATGGATTTCTGTAAATGAGAACTATTGCTCTAGCCCCTTTTTGAAACAGAAATGAGGATTTATTACATAGAACAAAAGAAGGCAGCAGAATATCAAAAGAGTGCTAGTGACAGTAAATATGATGGGAGCATCTTCTAGTCCCAGGACCTGCTGGTTTTGGCACCTGAAACTCCTTTTCTGTAAAAGATGGAGATTTTATTCCTTCCCTGGTTGTCATAGTTTCTGGGCATGTGGTCAAGCTGGGAGGTAGGGATGGGGGTTGTGTCACTATTAATGAAATCATATGTAGACCTAGTATGTTTAGGTGAAGCAAGTAATTGCAAAGTTCAGTTTCTCTAAGTTCCAACCTAGCATTCAGAGACTGCTGTGGTTTATAGATAAGAAAGAAGGCCAAATATAAGTAGTACCATGGACAGCGTCAAAGATATTATAATTGTGGAATGTTGCTATTGGCAAACAGTGGATACAAGTGGACCTTCCCTAGGATGAAGAGACCCTGTAGACACGGTAGGACATGCCAGGATATATTTCATTCTTTTAGTTGGAAATGAGGACAGCAACTCAATTCAGGCTATCTTAAGTTAAAAGAGGCATTTATTGACTGATGTCACTTAAAAGTCCAGGGGCAGATCTGAATTTAGGCCTGGATAAATGCAGGGGCTCAAATGATGTTATGAGGGTTCACTTTATCACTCTCCCTTTAGGCTCTCCTTTATCTATATTAGTTTTCTTCTCCCCATCTGGTGACCCTTGGAGCTTCTAGACTCACATTCTACCACCTGAGCAATCCCAATGGAAAAAGCACTCATCTCTTTTCTGATGGTACCAGCCAAAATGCCAGGGCTGATACAATGACTTTGATTGGCCCGGATTGGGTCACATGCCCATTCTGAATCTGGTACTGTGACCAGAAGGATGCAGTATTTCCACTGGCCAGGACAGGCCCACATGACCACTTGGGGAGCCAGCACTACCCACATTACGTGGCTTGAGAACTGGGGAAGGGTGGTTCTTCAAAGGAATGTTAGGATGCTCTAATCACAAGATGCTAGAATAGGCAGAAACCACAGATGTCCACCACCCACTCAAAATGGTTTAAGGGAGAGAAGTGACTTGAACGGTAGTTCCTCTTATCTCTCAGAAAGCTGGACATCCCCATCTTCTATTACGACTAGGACAATCTGATCCATAGATCAGCCCTACTGACTCAGTTGACATTGGAGTAGGTATTTAGAAAGGAAAATGTGTTGATACTAGAGCAATCCCACATGCAGGAGACATACAAGCATTCCCCAAAATATCAAGCTGTCCTCATCAACACAGTTGGAAATAAAAGAATGCAAGTATGGCACACGTCCTTTAGGTCAAAGCTAAATGTCACCACCTTAGGTCCTTCCTGACACCCTGTTTAAAATGACCTTCCCCAATTACTACCTCATTGTCATTTTTATTTTCTTTGCATACATCTGAATCTGTAATAATCATGCTTATAGATTTGAATACTTGTGAATTGTCTTTTTCCCTCCCCTGGAATTTAATCAGAAGAGCGGGAAGCTTGTTCATCTTGTTCACAGCTATATATATGCAGCTCCAGGCATAGTGCCTGTCACATAGTAGGTATGCAACAAATATTTTTTGATTGAAAGAATCAATGGAAACTCCTGGCTTATGTCCCAAGAAGTGGCCCAGGAGATCTTGGTGGAGTTAAATAAGTGTCTCTCAATCAGTTTTTTTCTTTGTGATCTCCAGAGATAGTTAAAAATAATAATTTGGTGAAAAATAGATCTTCCTACAAAATATAAGGAGTACTTAAGTTACAAAGGGCAATTCTTAGAATTCTCCTGGATACAAGAAGCCTCTGTGGACACTCTACCCTTTGTCTAATTTTCTGTGGATCTCCCCGTTCTCAGAGCCGCTGTCTCCCTGTGTCCTCATGAGACCCTTGGCACAGTTGGCTCTGTAGAAAAAGAAAGAAAAAGAAAGGCACAGAGGTTGGTGGGCCCCTTTTTATCTCCCTGCCAGACCGTCAGCTGTTGGAGGGCAGGGCCGGTTTATACTCACTTCATACCCCACAATACCTAGCACAGGGTTTTATGCATAATGAGTGGCTGTTCGTTGTTGCCTTGAAATAAATAGCATTTAATTAAATCTCTAATTTCCTGTGTCTGCCGCAGTGACCTAAAACTTGACAACGTGATGCTGGATTCTGAGGGACACATCAAGATTGCTGATTTTGGCATGTGTAAGGAGAACATCTGGGACGGGGTGACAACTAAGACATTCTGTGGCACTCCAGACTACATCGCCCCTGAGGTGAGAGCTGCTGGGACCGTGCATGCACAGCCATGTTGCAGGGACGTCCCCTCTGCTCCCCAGTTAGCCATGCAAGAGCCAGGAAGGGTCAAGGGCGGTACCTTGCAAGGGAACCTCGGGCTGGTCCTTCTCCTACACTCTAAATCATTCCTTTGAGATCACACATGCAAATTAACTCAGCACACATCCAGAAGCTCAGGCCCAAAATACATCAAGGTTTGGGAGAAAATTTAAATAAAACTCAAAAGAACCATCCAACACACATCAGTAAAATTCTTTGTCAGGCTGCCATGGCGCATGGCCATATGATACCTTATAATTATGACATTGAAATGTTTGTTGAGAGAGAGAGAGAGAGAGAGAACAGAGCTCCTGGGCTGACATATGACACAAGGTTTGTGTACTATGTATGTCCCTCGTAGGAAAATGGACACTAGCCTATGATTTCTTTATAGCATGAACTACTACTAGGCATTGATTCGGAAGAGTGAGTTAGATTATATATGTAAATATGGAAAGATCTTCAAGACATATTGTTAAGAGAAAAAATACCAAGGCACAGAATGGTAAACACAGTATGATACCATTTATGCAGCAGTACACAGAACAATGTTATGTGTTTTCTATGAGTATGTACATATGCATGTAAAAGTATACAAAATCTGGAAGATTACAGATTGATTTTGTAACATTAATTACCTCTGAGGATAAGGGCATGCTAAAGGGAAATTTAACTCCTTCTGTATACTGTTTACATTTTTTACAAGGTAAATGTATTTGTGTATTAAATACATTACCCTTATTGCTTGAGTAATAAGAAAGTAATCCTTTTAAAAAATTATTCCTTTATGAGAGCCCAGTGGAGTTTTCTGTATGTGCCATAGTTTGGTCTATTATTATTTTGTTAATTATTTAGCACATCAGACACAATCTGTAACACAATGCTCTGCGAGGCTATGAGTTCAGTAATCTCTGACTCTCAACTCTAGTTGCATTTTAGAGTCACAAGGGAGCTTTTCAAGTATAGGATGCCCAGGCATCACCCCAGATGAATTGAATTAGAGTCTCTGCAGGATGGGGCCCAGGTTCTTCTGTTTTCAAAAATTCCTCATTGGTCTTGATTCAGGTAAGCACAAAATGCGCTGAATTGCGTTGCTGATGGAGTTGCCTCCTCCTCCACCCGACCCATGGGAGGAATAAACTGTGGGGCTGGCTGTGTCATGAGCTAACCGCATCACCTCTGGCAACTGCTCTCACCTCCCAGACTCTGTTTTGCTTGGTAAAAGGATTAATTCAATGAGCTGTCATAAGGCTCAAATAAGACATGAAGTACTTTAAAAGTGAGAAAACATTTTCAATAAGAAATGTTCTCCTGGAAAGCTTTCCCTTCTATGTCTGGTGGTCACTTCTCCTCAGAGTGCATTTCATTCATTCATTCATTTATAATTGACCAAAATAATTGTGTACATTTATCATGCACAACATGTTGCTTTGAAATATGTATACATTGTGAATGGCTAAAACAAGTTAATTAACATATACAATACCTCATATGCTTATTTTTTTGTGGTGAGAACACTTAAAATCTCGCTTAGCAATTTTCAAGAATAAAGTACATCATTATTAACTATAGTCACCATGTTGCACAACAGGTCTCTTGCATTTATTCCTCATGTCTGGCTGAACTTTAGAATCCTTTGAGCAACATCTCTGTATTTCTGATTTTGGAGAGGAAATCAGAGTTGGAGACAGAGATCCAGAAACAAACATTCACTTTGTAGCCAAGTTTGCTCAAACACCTTTACTGAGGAAAAAAAAAGCAATAACTGAATTAGAGAACATTCTAGTAATAGCTAAAATTTCGAAGGCATAATATGTGAGAGCCAATTAGTATCTCATTCATCCTCACAAAACCGATGGCATAGATATTATGATAAACTTCATTTTATAGATGAAGAAACTGAAGCTTAAAGAAGTTAAGTAACTTCGCCCATGGTCACACAACTGGTAAACAGGACACTGACCCTCAAACCTCAGCCTTTAACCTTTACCATGGTCAGTTTTACACCCCTACATACTGAAAGATGAACAGACACACGACTATTCTAGACTTTGCCATGCCCTGGCAATTTGGTAATGTGTCAAAAAGCCTTACAACTATATATACCATTTGATCCACCAATTCTACTTCTAGAAATTTATCTTAAGGAAATAATTGGACAGATGTCCAACTATCTAATTACAAGGATATATGTTGCAGCATCTTATCAATTCCTGATCAATTCGGAATTGATAGGATCAATTTTGGCATATCCACTCAATGGAATACTATGCAGAAGGAAAAACTGATTATGTTGATGTACAAAGATTACCAAGGAAAATTTAATAACATACTTTATTAAAAGCCCACATACTATGTTGTTTATGTTTGTGTTTAAACACACACATATACATAGAGTTTAATATGTATTCATAGAAAAGTATCTAGAAGAAAATAAACCAAGTATTAGTCATAATTATTCTCTTGATAAAGGATTATGGGAGATTTTCATTTTATTCTCTTTGCTTATCTATGTATTATAAATAAATAGTAAAATAGTAACAAATGTTCTTACCCTTATAAGCTTTCTGTTTTTAATTGTGGTTAAAAAATCACATAAAATTTACCATTTTAGTTATTTCTGAGTGTACAGTTCAGTAGTGTTAAGCATATTCACATTATTGTGTAAATGTTATTACTTTTACAATGAGAAGTAAAGACAGTTTTTCCTCCTAAAAATGCCACACTCACTGTTTTGAGATTTGTGAAAAGTAACACACCATACTCAGTGCTTCAGAAAGGCAATGAGACATCATGGGTGCTTGCCTGGCTACAGGCAGGTACCTCTGTAAAGCATGTCTGCCATTTCCTGATAGCTAAGGCAAAGAAATAACTCAGTAGGGCACTGGACATCCTGTCCACCCTTTGGGACACTGGCCTGCGTCTGGTGCTGTCGCAGCCGCTATAATCTTTCACAGCAGGCAGACGTCTCATGCCAAAGAACCCCCTCTTCTACCACCTCACCCAGGGAAGGTCCACTCCTCTTGTAAAAGAAGTACAGGTTCGGTCTCCATCTGTGACACAAACGGCAAGCCCCTCTGATGGGATGCCTTCTGTTTTCCAGATAATCGCTTATCAGCCCTATGGGAAGTCCGTGGATTGGTGGGCCTTTGGAGTCCTGCTGTATGAAATGTTGGCTGGGCAGGTAATTGGATTTTAAGTGATCTGTAAGAAAAATCCTCCCCCACCTCCGTCCACATGGTTTCTTTAGAAGAGCGTGTCAGCTTGGTAAGAGCTCATAATTCTGAACCTCTGTGACTTCTTTGGCTTTGGGCTTATCCAAGTCTGCTGGCCATGTTTCCTCATCTTCTCCTTGAGAGCCCTGAAGTGTGGCCTCACTGTGGACCCCAGGGAGGAGGGTCTGCGGTTGGGAGCTGCTGGGGAGGGGGTTGGGAGGATTCAGGCAGGGATCCTTCTCCTGCAACCCTGCCCTGCCCCACAGGCACCCTTTGAAGGGGAAGATGAGGATGAACTCTTCCAGTCCATCATGGAGCACAATGTGGCTTATCCGAAGTCCATGTCCAAGGAGGCTGTGGCCATCTGCAAAGGGGTAAGTCTCTTAAAGCTTATGGCCACCACATACAGGGGTGCAGCTGGTGCCCTGCACAGAGACGCCCCACTAAGGGGAACGGAGATGGAACTCCATTTGCCAACGTGAGGGCCCTGGCGTGGAGCTGCTACCTCCTAGAAGAAGGAGAGTTTTTTTCTAATTTGTACAAAAGCGCCACAGAGGCCTGCCTGCAATGGCATCTTGCTGCTGGCTGGACTCCAGCATCTAGCCCAGCACAGGACAGTGCTTAGGGAATGAATGAGGAAGAAAGCACAGAGACTTTGTCAAAGAGCTGGAACCCATGGGAAGGGGCACAAGAGGTCTTAGGCACAATTTGGGCCACCTTGCCCTGTTCTGCCATGTGTGTGTTTAGTTAATACTGAGAGTGTGTGACTTTTGTTCTAAGAAAATGTCAGGCAGTATTGAATGAAAGGGATTCTCTAGATAAGCTGACTCAAATTCAGTGTCTCCAGACCTCCACCGTCCTCCGACCCCCAACACACACACAAACGGCTATAAGGGCTGGCACATTTATACACCTGCAGCTTATGCAAATCGTACCTGTGAAGAAAGTGGAACATATGTTCACCGGTAAGGATTGTAATCTGTGTAATCTGTGTGAGACCCTTGAGATCAGTGGTCCTCACCTCTGGAGCCATCAGGGTGACCCGAAGTGTTCAGCCTCATCCCAGAAATTAAGTCTATGAATCAGTATTTTGAAAAAGTCCCATGTGTCCTGAAAATCACTGCCTTTAAGCATATTGTCCAAAGGAAGTAATTTTTCAACTCTGAGGGAAGTGTGAAAGCAACGTTATGATTCTCCCAGAGAATAGGGTCCAAGGATGGTGCCTTTATTAGGTATTTGCTCTCCCTCCGACCAGTGGTGCAGGTGAGTTCTCAAGGTTAGCACGTGGCTGTGCCTTAACAGTGGGCTCCCGCCTGTGCGTTTGAATCAGCTGGGGCTGCCAGGCCTCAATCTGGGGGGCGTTTGCAAGTTTCCCATGCCCTACCTGGCCCTGCTCTTTCTAACCCCAATCAGGATGCCATACGAGCTGGCGTGGGGTGAAGAAAAGCTAGAACACTCAGACAGACCAGCCTGCGGCTTGGCTCAGTTTGTAATAGCTGGGCCAACTTCTCACCCTAAAAGCACCTCGTCACATTGCCTAAATTCCCACTCTCAGTGAATCACCTAAGCTTTGTGTCTCAACTACATAGGTTAAGATGCAAATCTCCCTGGGAAAACCACGTGTGAATTAGTCTCTGTTCTTAACATCTTAAGTGAATAGCTTGAAAATATTTTCTTTGAGGGTGTGAAGCAGAAAGAGGAAAAAATGAAGATCAGAGAGTGGAGACCCAGAGGTTCATTAGGAGCTAAGGCAAAGCCCGGAGGAGAAAAGAGAGAGCACAGACCGAGGCCCCTGCAGACTGCTGCGGACCGTCTATTGAGGGGAGGGGGCGGTTGTGAGAAGAATCGCACACTGAGCTTTTGGTTTGTTTAATCATTGCCAACCTGTGAAAATCAGGGGATTTCCCATAAACATTCACCCTTCCAGTTTCTATTGAAAAATTAGATCTTTGCCATGTTGGCCTGTCATTTCTTCAAAGCATCAATCAACTGGATTGAAACCACTGCCCTCTTTAATTTGCAGAAATCCCTATCTGGTTCCATTCCATCTGGATTCAAATTCTCATCCAGGTATTCTTAGGAAGTTGACCTCATCTGCAGATTGGGGATAATAATAGCACTACATGAAGAGTTCTGTGATGATTAAATGAGTGAATACCTGTAAGTCACTTAGAACGGAGCTTGGCACTCTACTCCCAAACCCTTGGAGGTTACTATTACTGTTGCGAATGCTGGCCCTACGATGCCATGTGCCAGGCTCCTCTTGGCATTTGAGTTGGCATCCCCTGCAATGGGAACTTGTAAAGTGGGGATTTGGGAGATCGATAGACCCTTTGTAAACCTCAACCCTTCCATTTCCCAGGTGCAGAGTCTTAAGCAAACTCCTTTGTATCTCCAGGCTTCTGTTTCTTTATTTTAAAAATAATAATGACAATACTCATGGAACAGTATTTATATACTCATTTTTGAGAGCATTAAATGAGCTCTTTGCATGGTGTTGGCACACAGTAAGTGTTCAATACATGCTCAGGGTCTTCCCCTTCCCAGGCCTGCCTGGACAGCTGGAGGTTGTAAATGGGTCATCGAGGAGAGAGGATTTTCCAGGTCAGCTGCGTTCAGCTTCAGCTCCAATTAGCAGTTTCCCTGGTAGAGCAGTTTTCTGTTAATTCAGGACCCACAACCTTCAGGATTAACTGGGATGACTTCCTTACTTTTGGGTTTGGGGACCTTTTTGAGTTGAGCGGGCTGAGTCCAGTGTGGGTTCTTTCTTTAAGGACGATGCCCCAAAGAAGGGTGATGCCAAAGCGAACAGCCACATGCCTCCTTCCAAACAGCAGGCCCCAGGGGCTGTGTCTGGGAGGTGACCAGAGATTGGAACAGTGATTAAATCCAGCTGTCTACATGGCTCCAGGCACATCAGAACAGAGTGCAGGAACCGGGCAGAGATTCCGAATTAGTGCCGGGTGTTTCTGCAGTGGCTTTTCTTTGCTTGGCATCCTCTTGCTCAGACAGAAATTGAGCGAGGCTTTTGAAAACAGTTGCCTTTCAATTGAAGTGGTGCCCTTTGTATGTCCATTAAAGATCCCATTTTCTACCATTAAAAAAAATTAGTTAAACTTCGCTCAGATTGCCATTCCCACTTTGAACAAGCTCAAAGTAGACAGAAGCCCAGATTGTCTGCACATTAGAGTGAAATCACCAGGGACTGAATAGCACAGAACTACAAGAGTTTGTGGTCCGGCAGATCCATTCAAAGCCTGGCTCTGGTCCTTAGCTGTGTGACCTTAGACAAATGACTTTACTTCTCTGGGCCCAGATTCTTTATTTGGAAAATGAGGGTAACAGTTGCTGAGGCCTCAGAGCAAAGATTAAAGAGGAGCGGGTAATGGCTGGGAAGCCTTTAGCACAGAGCTTGAACACATGTGATGCTCTCAGTGCTCAGTACACAGAAGCCATTATTGATACTATTCTCAGTGCAAACCAAGACCTCATTGCCCTGTCTGTCCTTCCATCCTAATCTTACACAAGTGTCAAGGCTTGGCCACAAATATCCCTGGAGAAACAACATGGGAAGTGCACTCACATTTCTCTCAAAAGCCCAAGTTCTGGAGTTAGGCAGAGGTGGGATCCAATCCCAGCTCTTACTATCTCTGCACTTACTATTTTGGTGGTCCCTGGAGTTGTTAACCTCTGTGAGTGTCCACTGCCTGTTCATTCAAGTGGGAGAAATAATATATTCACCTAACTGGGTCAGATTGTGCATGGAAATAAAGAAGTAGCTTAGAACCTAAGTGCCCGGTTAATTTTCCCCATGGAAGATAAAGTATATATGGCCGGTAGGTGCTTGTGTGTGTGACCACAGATTATCTTGTAAGCTGGAAACAGGCTAAACTGAATGTCCAACAGTATAGGTATGAATTTCTGGTTTCATTCCTTCCCATAATCGGCAAGTCCTGGGCAAAAATCTAAGGATTCTAACGTCATGGCCTGCTTGATGTCAAGTTGACTCTGGGAAGCTTCTTGGACTCGTGTGTTCTTTTTTTTTTTTTTAATCACCAACTCCTCCATCTTTACTCTCTGTGCATTTGCCGAAGTCTTGAGATCAGAGATATTTTCACGCTGCTTTGGATTCATTTACAAGAGGAAGCCTGTCTGGTTTCATCTCAGAGCATCTATTCATCTTGTTATTTAGCACTGGCTCAGAGACCCAAAGATGGAAGGTTTTGATAATTAAGTAATTTAAACGGAACACCAAAGAAACCTCAGTGGAGTTTAGTGTAATGTGTGATACAAGGGAAATGAGCTAGGCTGGGTTTTGACTATTTAATGAGCTTTCAGAAAGTAATTACTTGAAACTTGGGCCCATTTGACTAATATTTTTTCTCCCGTTGTGTCATTTTTGCAAGTGCTTTACTGAGAAATGCAAATAGTATATGACTGAATGTGGCTTTTGCCTTGGTCAAACTCCAGTTTTCTTGTGGTAGGAGACAGGGCGTTTAAAGATATTGAAACTTATTTTTGATTAATTTTAAATGCACCAATGATTGCATAAAACTCATTCTTGAACCTAAGCAGATCATGTGGCATTTCTAACTCGAAGTTCAGGGCCACTTTCAGGCTCTGGTTTGGTCCAACCGGAAGGGATCTGCCTTCCCTAGCAGCGGGCACTATTGTCAGGCTATCTGCTGCAAATCCTGGCTGGGATTTATTGCTGGGAAAAAAAGCAAAAAATAAGAATTAGTTGGGATTCTTCATTGTGTTTTCTTCCCTAATTCATTGGAGCAATAATTTCTGGGCATGTCTCATTTCCTCTTCTGAAACTTGTTCAATTCAACGTTCTTCTTTCTCTTGAAGCTGATGACCAAACACCCGGGCAAACGTCTGGGCTGTGGTCCTGAAGGTGAACGTGACATCAAAGAACACGCGTTTTTCCGGTACATTGATTGGGAGAAACTTGAACGCAAAGAGATTCAGCCCCCGTATAAGCCAAAAGCTGTAAGTAAACTGTTCTCTCTGACTGTCGGGTACTGGTACACCTAATCTTTCCCGTGCCCGCTGTGTGTGCTTGGAATACTCCCTGAGGTGTAGACGTCAGTGTTTCTACTTGAACATGTCTGTAATGGGCTCACATTAATGCACAAAGTCGCTGGGTACGAAAATGGAGATTTCCATTCGCACAGCCGGGCCTCTATAAATACAGAAAAGACAATTGATACGGAGTTTTTGTTTTATCGATTCAATTATTGTAAGTCTCTTAGCCGACAACCTTTGGGTCATGGTTCTTTGGTGAGCAGAGTTCAGATCCATTTTTGGGCTGTGATAAAGAATCTGATTTTGCCCTCCTCCTTTCCTTGGTTCAACTGTGTCATTTTCTCTTCATACTGACATTGAAAAGGTCATGTTGTTTATCTCAACAGTATTTAAATTTAATTCGGAAACATCCACTACGTCTGAGTCAGTAAATAAGACAGCAGTTCACCGGCCAGCTCCCACCCAAGGCAAAACAATGAAGCAGAGGCTGACATGCTCTTGAACTGCAGACCTCTTGCAGGCTTTAGGTGTAGATATGGCTTTGAAATAACTTTTATAATGCAAGAATAAACATCTCACATTCCCCACAGTCCGTGTGCTCATGGGAGGGCCTGCTATCCCCAAAGACTCAGCAGAGAGCGCCTGTCAGCATCGGGGTGCAGGAATTTGCACCTGAATTAATCAGAACTGTGATTCTGCTGGGAGGAAATTTCTTTGTTAAATTAAGTAGAGGGCAGACCTGGTGACTCGATTATGAGTTGTGAAACTACCGACTGAGGCTGAAAAGTGAGCATAAACATTATCATTGAAACCTAGGGTTGTAAGGGGCTCTGTGTTAAGATGAAGATGATGATAATGGTAGTTATTTTGATCCTATTATTGTTACTAATTTCTTGAGCAGTGATGTGCCAGGCACCATATTAAGCACTTCACACACAGCATCTAATTAAACCTCACAACAGCCTGTGATTGCAGGTGCTATAATATTATTTCTTGTTATGGAAGAGGAAATGGAGGCTCAGAGAGGTTAAGTGCTCTGTCCGAGGTCACTCAGCCAGCGTGTGATGAAAGCGAGGCTCCAAACCTTAGGCAATCTGACTGTGTTAGAGGCCACCAGAATGCCCAGGGGCAAAGGGCATGGAGTTTCAGAAAGTCCCGCAGATGGCATCTCCATAGTGCTACACCTTTCTCTCACTCCACATGGTTAGACTCTCAGCTCTACAGCATCCTTGATGAGCCCTGTTTCTCTTTGGATTCCCCTTGGTGTTGGGAAGCCAGGTCCATTAGGGGCAGCCAGTTCCACTTTGTGGTCCTTCTAACTGTTGCCAGCTTATATATTGATATCAAATCAGCCTCCCCAGAACTGCTACTAGAGCCTGTCTCTCTATAGAGCATCCTTCAGACATTTGCAGATGTTGGCTTGTACTCTAGAACCCTGCAATTTCCAGGTTCAATCCTGCCCTGCCTTTTCATGCAAGCATGTCCCATATGACATCACTTTGAGGTGCTTGTTCTCCAGAACATCTACATCCATTTTAAAATACAGACACAGGATTGAGCACAATATTCCTAACAGGGTCGGACCCTCAGTGAATGCAGTGAGTCAAACAGTGTCTTGATTATTTTAGAGCTGGTGAATTTGGACTAGTCAGTTTTCCTCTCTGATCCACTGTTTCGTCATCTATAATACAGCAATGATAATAGTGCCAACATCAGAGGATCGTTACGATACATAATGTGCTCACTACATGCCTGGTATGTAATAGGCCTCGGGGAGACTTGATCATTGTTTTTGTTAGTGGTGCCATGCGTTAATTAATGTCTCCAGTGCAGTCTCTTTGAGGGGCAGAACAGTGTCGAGTCCCGCTGAAGCTATTCCTTGAGATAATGTCTGGTGTACACTCGGGGTTGGGGAGGACCCTGCATGTCATAGGCAGTATTACCAATTTCCTTAGGCCATTTGGAAAAAGATCAAAAGGTAACCTGGATGCAAAAAGTGGGCTGTTTGTTCAGGAAACTTGGAACTTGAAGGTGGCACTCACAACTCATTTGGGTTTTTGTGGGACTTTTGATGAGATCTCAAAACATGAACGCTCCTTTTTTCACTTGGCCAAAGGAAGGATGCAAAATGCTCCCATCCCCACCAGCATGAAACCCGGTGGGCACGTGAGGCTCATTCTACAGTTATACAGCAGCGGTTTTCAAAGTGTGGTCCCCAGGCCAGCAGTATGAACATCACCTGGGAATTTCAGGAATGAAGTTCTCAAGCCCCATTCTTGACCTCCAGAATCAAAATTTCTGGGGCTTCATTATCCAAAGTGAGACACCACAAGAGCAGAAGAACGGGATCCACTTGTACTCCCCATCAAATTGGTACTAACTGATCAACACTAGGTTGATCACGTGGCAGAAACACTCTCTAGGGATTAGGGGGATGGGGGGGCAAATCTACAACTGAAGGACACGGGGAGCACTAAAGGGAGGGAAGGGCATGCCTTTAACCCGCACTTGGGTGAGGCAAAGACATAAAGGATAACTGTAATGTTTGTATCCTCACAATACCCTGGAATAATAAATAAATAAATAAATAATTCTGGGACTGGGGCCCAGTGTTCTGTGTTTAACAAGCCCTCCAGGTGACCTGAGGTGTGATCAAGGGTGAGAATCACCGCTGTGGAGTTTGGGGTTAAAAGCTCAGGCAGGGAAGCTAGACAGAGGTCAGAGGGAGACAGCATCTCTGTAAGTGGGAGACACTCGTCCTCTTTCTGGTCAGGGCGTGGGGTGGTGGTTTCTGGAACAGGTCGCAGCCTCGGGTGCCTGCAGAGGCCAGGCAGGTGATGTGGGTGAGAGAAGAGGGCTGGAGAGAGGGAGGAGAGGGGGTGGTGGAGACGGAGGCAGCCTGCAGAGCGGGAGTCTGCTAACAGGCTCCCTTGTCCCACCTCTAGGGGGCCTGCCCTGCAGGAAGCAACCTCAGCATGGCTCCATCTTCGCGGTTTTCATGAGAAATCAGGATTTTCAGATAAAATCTCACTCTTTTTTGATATATCAGCAACACATTTTTAAAAAATTAAACACAGTGCAGGGCAAATAAAACGTATCCATGACCCACATGCGGCCCGTGAACTGTTAGTTTGTAACCTCCAGGGGAGCGATGAGTGGGTCAAAGTCAGGTTGACATTCAGCCAGCTCCCCTTAGTACTGGTTATTTACAACTAACGTCCATTCCGATTGGTTGAATATTTCAAATATCCCTGGTAAGCAGTAATGAACATAAAAGGTCTAGCTCCGTGTCTGGCTCGTAGAAAGTGCTCAGGAAAAAGTAGCTGTTGTTATCATTGATAATGTAAAAAGATCGCAGTAATTAGTTAATTATCGACAAGCAGCTTCAACTCTTCTGCATTTGGTAGGATTTCCAACTGATCAATTTCTTGAATTCCCTCATGTGGGTTTAACAATGACTTTCAAAGTACAGTGACTGGACTGGACTATATACTTCAAGATGTTCTGCCACCAGCCCTCAGAGGAAGCCAGCCCTGCCCTTGATCTCCTTAGACTGGATTAGTAATAACAATAAATGAGGCACCCCCCTCATATTTGATTCTACCCTCTGGTATGCTTTTTACATTGCAGATGCGGGCGGTAGATCCCTCCCAGCCCACATCCTAGGATTTTATATTTCTCCTTCCCCACCCCTTCTTAAGTGTCTGCCACTCCCGAAAGGCGCATGGCGAGAGTGCGCAGCGTTCCATGTGCCCTGTGGGATGTTAAAAGGCAGGCATGTACCCGTCACTGCTCCTGATTCATGCACGCTATTAAATAGAGTGTGGCGAGAGAAAAAACAAGGAGCAATAACAGAGGATTATATTCAAACATTAGTGAAGGATGCTATTATTGGAGGTTCATTAAAATAAGTTTAAATGGGTTTTTTAAGTTGTTCTCAGCACCATCTTTTATTGTGGCAAGAGCTGTTGGGAGAGTATTGTTTGAGACTGTGCTGAAATACGCTAGCTTTGGTGTATTGTTGCAGGGTACAAGAGTAATCTCAACTGTGCGTCTGGTGGTGTGGCGTCACTCTTTTGCTTAAAACTCCCCTGATAGCTCTCTGTTGCCCCAGGAGTGTCCGTTGCTCCTTGGCACATATGGCTTCTAAGGTCTTCCAAAGCCAGACCTCTGTTCCCTCCCTGCTTTAGCTCCTGCCTCCAAGAACCAGTATTCAGATTCTCAGACAGGCAGTGTCTTTTCTTCCCTTGCTTGCTTGTCCCTCCCCCTCATTGAATCTGTAGAATGTCACCCACTCAGGGAGGCTCTTCTTGATCCCTGAGTACTGCTACTATCCTATCAGCAAACTCATCACATGTTGTTGTAATTACATGATCAATATAATGTCTGTCTTTTTGACTAGACTATTAGATTGTGTCTTTCTCGGTGTCAAATGCCAATGCCTCGTGTCAGGTGTAGCACATAATAGGTGGTTGAGAATTTTTACTGAATGAATAAATGAGTAAATGAATGGCCATAAAACAGGACGCTGTAATACACTGTGCTGTGGAACATGAGGCATTCTTTAGGGATATACATTAGAGTGCAGGGTGTTTTTCTTATCTACAGCAGGGTGTCTCAAACAAATTGGTTGTTGTGTAAGTTACTACCCTATTTATAAAGGGCTATAATTTGGCTGCGGGATTGCAAGCTGTCATGGCATCGTGTGGCTGTGCAGTGTGTATTGGGGAAGGATGCTGGTGAAGGATCTGAAGATGCCATGCACAGAATCGTTAGACTTTGGGTAGAGAGGGCTACAGATTCCTGCAGTCTAACCTTGCACAGTCCAGTCCAGTGCTGCATGTGCCGTGATGTAGCCTAATGGAGCATCTGAATCTTTAATGTGCAAACACGAGTCATCTGGGTATCTGGTTAAAATGCGGATTCTGATTCAGCCAGTCTGGGCTGGGCCCAAGACTCTGCATTTCTCAGAAGCTCCCAGGTGATCGCACTCTGCTGGACCACAGACTCCACTTTGTGTGGCCAGGGCTAGAACGTGGTGCTATCGTGGACAGCAGGCCGTGAGTGGACGGGAAGACCCTGTTGTGGTCCGTGTAGTGTGTGTAGGGGGAGAATCCTGTGTAATGCGGGCAGTAGTGAAGGGGTGTATAAGGGTGAGTACAGAATGTTCTGCTGGAATGTGGGTCAGGGCACACACAAAGCAGGCTGTTGTGGGTCAGCACGTGGTCGGAGGGAGGTAGCAGTTTGTGTTCTGAAGGGCAGAGTATGTCACTGAATTTGTGGTGGAGCAGAGGATTGGGAAGAGGCATGTGCTGGTTCTGTCCTGTAGTGGGGATGCCATCAGGTGCGGAGTCATCCACCCAGGGGATGGTACTGTTTGGTACTGTTCTAGATGCTGGGGATACAGCAATAAAATTAATAAAAATCCCTGCCCTCATGGAGCTTATGTTTGAAGGAGAGCAGGCAAAATAATAAACATAGAAATAAATGACGTATACAATGTGTTAGAAGCCGATAAACATTATTGAGGAAACTAATGCAGCAATGGAGATTGGGAAAGCAGGGGCAGTGAGAGGTCAGTTTTAAATAGAGCAGGTGGAAAGCTTCACTGAGAAAATGACATTTCAGCAAATATAGGAAGAAGGTGAGGGAGGGAGGGAGCCATGTATATACCTGGGTGGGAGGGCAAGGTGGTTCGGGTGGTAATGTCAGGTGCAAAGGCCCTGAGGCAGGAGCTTGCCTGGCATGTTCAAGGGAGAGCAAAGAGTCCAGGTGTCCGAGCTGAGGGGGTGAATGAGAGAGGTGGGATCAGGGAGGCCATGAGAGGTGGAGATGGCACAGGCCACTGCAGGAACTTTGGCTTTGACTCCAACTCATGAGCCAAAAAAAAAAAAATAGCATAATCTGACTTTGGGTTTTAAAAGGATCACTCTCACTTCTGCAGGGGCAAAGGTGACATTGGGAAGACTGGTAGTGAGGCTCTTGCAATAACCCAGGCAAGAGGTGATGGGGACTTGGACAGGATGGAGTTGTTTGAGAGCCCCAGCTTGTGCTCATTTCGGCATCTCCTGCCCCTCCCCAGGTCCCCACACCTTGTGGCCACTCAGTAATTGCCCCACAGGGGCATGAAAGGATGGGTGAACATGACTCTCTTCAGACTTCCACATAATTGCTCCTCGAGTATAAAACATGGTAGCCAAGAGTCTGGGCTCGATAGGAGAAGGATGAACTAAAGAAATAGGTGGTCAAGAAAGCTTCTATAGTTCAGAGTGCTGGCTTGCGGGGCAGAAAGCAGGTCAAAGTTGTGCACTGTGCTGGGTTTTCTCCCGTCAATGTAAAGGGTATGGCAGTGCAGGAGGTTTCAGGTGCTGATGGCTGTGACCAGGGAGTTCCCTCGCGTCTGGGCAATCCAGCTTAGAATTTCGCTGTGCTGTAGCAGAGGGTGCATTGAGTCTCCGCCATGGGCAAGCATGTTTTATTGCAGAATTTGTAGTACATGGGGCTATAATGTCACAATACAAGATATGCTGGTGTAATATGTTTAAACTAAAATGCCTGATGGAGATTTTGATAGCATCCATGTATTGTCATGAATTGCCTTAGTGAAGTCCTGTCACCGTTCCTGTGAGGGGCTCCCGGTGGTGTCTGGAACACCTAATGGAAGGCTCACTGTGAAGACTAGGCAGAGGCATGAGCCCAGGGCTCCAGGCTCCAACTGCCTAAGAAGATGAACTTGGATCAGTCTACCCAGCTAGCAGCGTAGAAGCAACAAGTTGAGGAGAAAGAGAAAGCTAAATAGGCTTCATTAGAGTCCATGAAGTCTTAGGTGCTAGAGCATGTGTATAGTGATCTGCCTGCTAGTAAAC
This sequence comes from Avahi laniger, assembly GCA_963575035.1. Classification (NCBI taxonomy): domain Eukaryota; kingdom Metazoa; phylum Chordata; class Mammalia; order Primates; family Indriidae; genus Avahi; species Avahi laniger. Next base: position 15,169 of record CAUYSK010001699.1, on the reverse strand, counting down.
GTGGCTCTATTACTTTTTTAAAATATGATCAATCAGATTGTCAGTTGTTCTAAAATATGGTCAATCTGATCATCAATTATTCTAAAATATGATGCATCTGATCATCAGTTCTCTCTGGCAGGCATTGAGGAGTACAGTTAGATGAGAAGTAGACATTCAGAAGAGCGCTGACCTCCTTGCATTGTCTCGTGAGCAACCATCCAGTTTTATCTAGACATGGCCAGCACGCCCGCTCCCTCCTTCCTTCCATTCTGCCCTGTGTGTCCGGCCTCACAAGCTCAAGCCCACCTGTGCGATAGACTGATTCCAATCATTTCTGCTCTTGTTACCTATTCTTATCTTCGCTTTACATAAAGCCCCATTCTTTTGAGGTGTCTATACATCCGGAAAGCCTGGAAATCTTGCAAACTATAAAAGCAAAGCCCTTTGACCCATTCTACGTTAGTATCATTTCCAAAATACTATATAAGTTATCTGATTACATTCCATCTCCCGTATCCTCTGAGAGTCTCTATGCTGAACTGCTTCAGAAACTAAATCATACTCACAGGACTTGGTTTCTCGGCAATTCTGTCATCTGAAAACATTGTTTCTATAGCTGAGGTCAAAAGCTTCAAGTACTGCGTTAATGAGCTGCAATTCTGTTCATGTGACATTCTCCTCCAAACGCAATTGCCCTTTACACTGTGTGAGTAAGTGGCTCTGTGTGTGTGTGTTTGATGTGCTGACATTTCTGAATTGAAGCCAGAAAATGTAACCTTTGTATGTTTGCTATTAAAACTCCAAATTCAAGGCTTATGAAAGGGATCAACTTTTACTCAATATGTCTTATTTAAGCATAGCATCTAACTCCCCTAGAGTACTAAGTATTCAGGAGAACAATACCTTTTTGAAAATTGTGATTTAAAATAATCCTCATAAAACTTTACTATTCAAATATACTGGAAAAAATATTGAGTTCTTGTCTGTGCTAGGCACTATTTTAAGTACCTTCCATGTATTACCTCATTTAATTCTCACAACCCTGTGGGGTAGGTGTCATTATTACCATATTTCAGATGAGGGAATAGAGTTTGCAGAGGTAAAGGCATTTTCTCAAGGTCTAGCAACTAGAAGGTGGCAGAGTCAGGACTTGAACCCTGGACTCTGCACTGCCTAAGGTATTTGGAAAGATTATTCAAAGATACTTGGAGCCACTGCTAAGGTTTGTGATTGCACTAATAGGAGAGAGCCACGATAACACCATCCAATGGTGTCCATTACATAATAGAAAAAGACTGAGTATTCTTATAATTCAAATGATTTAAAATTTATTTTAAAATATTGCAACAAACAAGTAGCATATTCACACCTTTTATAATCCACTGACAGGGTTTTAAAAGACGAAAATCTTGCTTGTTCCTGAAGGCACTGATTTCGAGGCTGACAAAGACAGCAGACATTGAGTAACTCTGGAAGCCTGGCATGGCAGCACCTGAAATGAGACACTCAGAACAGGCTCATTAAGGAGCAAACGTTTCCCTACTCAGGTTGTTCATTTGGGGTATCCAGAGTGAGGAGTTTGCAGAAATCTTAATAAAAATATTAGGCTATATTTATATACTGACTAACAAATAGCCAAGAGCCATTTAGGACACATAGCCTGGAGTCTGTCTGTCTATCTCTCTTTCCATCTATCCACCCCCCCATGGAGAACCCATTTAAACTGCAGATCAAACTGAGCTCTCTCTTGATGGTTGGAATTGGCAGGTTCCTGGGCCAAGAGAAGTACCTCAGTCACTTGTGTCTTAGTCTATTTTATGTTCCTATAACAGAATGCCACAGACTAGGTGACGTATAAGAAAAAAATTTAATTCTCATAGTTCTAGAGGCTGGAAAGTCCAAGGGTGAGGCGCCTACCTCTGGGGAGAGCCTTCTTACTGCGTCTTCCCATGGCAGAAAGTGGAAGGACAAGAGAGCGTGTGTGCGTGCGAATACACAAGGTGGGGGAAAGGGGCCAAACTCATCCCTTTCATCAGGAACGTACTCCTGAGATAACAGCATTAAGCTTTCATGACCTAATCACCTCTTAAAGGTCCTACCTCCCAACACTTGTTGCATTGGGGATTAAGTTTCTGACACATGAACTTTGGGGGACACAGTCAAACCATAGCACTTGCCAGGTGCATGACTCTAAGCTGTCCCCTGGCAGAGAAGCCAACAGTTTGCGTTGAAATGGTAGAAGGGAAAGTCACATGCTGGGAGAGGGCATGAAACTGTCAGGGTATTTCTGGCAATAACTACTGATATATAATAAAATAGAAGTCAAAAATGGAAAGATTGTCTTAGAAGTGGAATTCAACTGCTCTATTCCTTAGATGATCAGAGGCCCAGAGATTTGCCCAAGTGACTTACACATGGAATATAATGGAACCAGGGCAGGAAAGCTGGCACTCCGCTTAATGGATGCAGAACTTTAACACTATATACAGAAATAACATTAAAATGGATCAGGCATGTTCTATTAAATTATTCAATTTTACTGGAGAGCAGAGCTCTGTTTTATTGATCTCTTTTCATCCTCATGAGAACCCCATGAGTTAGGTGCTGTCATTACCTCCTCTGTGCATGTAAGGAAACAGCCTCAGAGAGGCTACGCAACTTACTTGCCTATGGTCACACAGCTAGTAAGGCTGAGTGCCAATTTAATTTTAAGTCCAATTTCTTCACCTCTAAAGCCCGTACGTACTCTTGGCCACTATAATGCTTATTCTTTCATCTACCAAACTCAAGTGCACTGATGTGGGATTTAAACTGCTCTTAATCCAATTCCAAGTTTAAATATTTTCCTAGGGAATGGGCTCTGTTGGGTGAATATTCTTGAAGTTCACCTCCTTGAATTCTGCTGTCAACACTGCACAGGTTGTAATGTTCATCACAATAGCCCAGAAAGCTATTGAACAAGCTGGGAGAACTTGTGATGGTGAGAAAATGGATCCAGCGAGACTGGGCCAAGTAGGAAGAATGTGGATTGAGAGTCAGATGGACCCAGGGTTCAAACACCAACTTTGCATCTTAGCAGCTGAGCAAAGATGGGCAAGTAAATTGACCCCTCGGAGCCTCCACAAATGCAGGCCCTTAGTCTTCCCAGTCAGTCCCTCTCTTGAGTCCCCTACGCAAGTCCCCAAACCTTCCCTTTTCTGAAGTTCCCCCTACAAAGTTCCGGTCCTCTTGATCTCAGCTGCTAACCCCATCCCCTCAGTCACGGGGAAAATTGAGACTGTGGGCACCCATGGGTGGGTGGCCCTCAACTTCCTGCCCCTCCATGCACCTGCATAGTCATCATGACCTCTTTGACCTGCTTCCCCCTGTGCCTCAGCAAATATGTGTCTTCCCCTGCCCCCATGTAAGACTTACCCTCCCCACCTACCCCGGACTCCATGCCCTCATCTCCTCACACACGTCTTCCCTGTTTAGTGTGTGTCTACATCTTCTCTCCGGAGTCACCAAATCTCCAAATAGGAACCTAATTTAAATTGACTTTTAAGCAAAAAAAATAAAATAAAATATAAGTATTCAGATGCGGATGGATCATGGTCTCAAACAATGCCAACAGGAATTCATTTCTCTGTATCCTTTGGGATTACTTTCTTCTGCATTGACTTCACTCTTCGTTCTCAGAAGGCTTTTCCGGGCACAGAGAAACTCCCAACTTACATCCTATTATCTCAGCAACTTCTACCAAAAAAAGAGCTTCCTTTTTATAAAATTCCCAGCAGCCTCGGACTCAATGTTATTGCAAGATACTGGATCATGCGCCCATCTCCAGAGGAATCGCTGTTCTAGGGGGATGGAATATGCTGATTGGCTGGGCCTGGGTCACCTGCGTCCTTAGCCAAGGGACTGGATCTAACCCTTTCTAAACCTGACATCTTGAGAGAGGAGAGGGAATGGGTCCTCCAAGAAAAAATAAAGCTGCTATTACTATAAGAAGGGGGAATTCCTGCTGGGTAGACAAAAAACAGAAGCTGTCCACTCTGACTCTATCCTGGCCTTCTCCCTAACACATAAACCTATTAAGTCTTTTTTGTCTTAAAAATCTCTTCCCTTAAACCTGGGATCCCTCTTTCCTGGTGCTCAGGCTACTGCCCCGCTCTTACTTTTCATACACACACACTTTTGAAAGAGTTGCCAGTCCTTGCTATTTCCACTTGATGACAATTCATTCTTCCTTCAGTTTGGTGCAATCTGGCTTCTGCTCACACTGTTCTATTGACATTTCTCTCCTTGAGTCATCAATGACCTGAAAACTGCCTCCTTCTGTAGGCTTGTCTTATTTCTCTCGACCTCACCATATTATTTTGTACTTTGATCTTCCTCCATTAAAAAAAAATCTGGAAAAATAAAATATTCAAGCAGCATCAAAAGCTGCACAGTGAAATTAGACTCCCCTCACCCTTGACCTCTTGCTAGACTCCTTGGTTCAGATTCTCATATAACCTTCCAGGGAGGATGTGAACAAAAGCCCAGGAATAGCCCACGTCACACACGAGGATGTTAGCAAGCAATTTCTGTACCTTGCTCTGCTCCCTTCTATCGTGGAGGTTGTTTCTTATCTGCACATCTAACTCTACTTCCGTCTTTTAATAGCTTCCTAGTTTCCCATACCTGTTGAGTATATCCATACGATAAATTCAGAGTCCCCTTCTCCTTTTTAAGCCCATCTTCTCTCTTGCTTTATGACACTGAGTGTCTTAGTCTGTTTTGTGCTGCTATAAGAATACCTGAGATGGGGTAATTTATAATTTTATTTGGCTCACAGTTCTGGAGGCTGGGAAGTCCAAGACTGGGATGCTGCATCTGGTGAGGGCCTTCTTGTGGCATCATAATACGGTGGAAAACATCACTTGGCAAGACAGTGCATGAGAGGGGGCCAACTCACTTGCATAACAAACCCATTCCCGCAATAATGACATTAATCCACTCCTGAGGGCAGAGCCTTCATGACCTAATCACCTCTTAAAGTTCCCACCTCCCAACACTGTTGCATGGGGTATTCAGTTTCCAACACGTGAACTTTGGGGGACGTTCAAATCGTAGCACCCCACTTAACGGTTTTCCTCCCGCTTTCACAGCCACTCCCCATAGAAATTCCGACCCCCTTAGGACTTCTGATGACAGTAAAATCTGAAGGGTCAAGACCTGCCTATGACCCAGAAAGGGAGGGAAAAGGCTTATTTCTTGTTTGTTTACAAGTGGAGTTTCTTCAAAACCACCACCAAATGCCCCCCAAATAGCATATGCAAAACAACTCAGAAGTGGTGTGTGAATTTGCTTGAAAGTCTTCCCAAGGGAGTGAGGCTTAGTTGTGTATCCTTTCTGTCCCGGGCACTCGTCTTTTTCTCACTTCCTCTAACTGGGGACCCTTGGGCCTGGCTTTAACTCTCCAGGCTCGGTGAGGTTTTTGTTTCCTGTCTTAAGTGGCAGGTCCTCATTATGCTTGTAATTGGAATGGCAAAATCCGGAGGTGGGTTGGGGTGTGGCAGAGCCTGCAGGACCTCTGTCCAGCCAGAGCAAAGCCACGGCCAGACTCGCTCACTGGACAGGACCGGGTCAGTCAGCCCTCAGCAGCAGCTGCCAGCTACCATGTCAAGTATCTGATGTGCATTCATCTAGTCACCCTTACCGCACCCTGAAAAGTAGGTCCATGAAGTCCACGTGACGATAATAGAAAATTTGAGCTTAGGGAACGTAGCTAACTTGCTTAAAGGTTGTATAACTGGGAACTGATGGGACCAGGATTGGTACCCAAGCCAACTTTGCTTTTGAGTTCATGCCCCACCATCAGATATATATTATGAGGCAGTAGGATATAGTGGAAAGCCCGTGAACTTTGGAATTGAACAAATAGGCTCCGGATCTTGGCTGTCCTACTCAACTCCATGTGACCCAGAACAAGTTGTTAACTTCTCAAATTATCTGTTAGGTGGAGATAATCCTTTTCCTGCCTGTCTCACAGACTTGTGGGAATCAAAGCTATAAAAACATAAGCAAATAGAAGGGATAATTACTATTTGAGGGCAAGTTTGTTTGAAGCCAGCAATGTGGGTTTAGGATGAATGGTGAAGAACAGATAAGAAAAAAAAAAATGATACTTTGTTGACATGGGAAAATGTGTAAAGTGCATTTTATCTAGTTTCTTTTTAAAAGCAGTCAAAAGAATGAAGTAATGATTCCACATTTGTTTAATGAATAAAAAGCATCCATCTATCTATTCATCCAGCCATCTAGGACACAGACCAAGATGTTAACATAATAAAAATTGGAGTGATGGAATTACTAAGGGTTTTGTTTATTTTTCTGGGTACTTTTTAATAGCTTGTTTATTTCTGCAATAAACTGATAGAAGAGTCCGACTCTCTTGTCAGATCTAGGATCAAACCATAGTCAGACACTTAAACTCTCTAAACCTGCTTCCTCATTGTATAGCAAAGACCTACTGGAGCTGTTGTGGGGACCAAAGGAGATAATGCTTAGCACAGTATCTGGCTTACAGTGAGCACTTAACATACGCCATTATCTGTCCATTCCATAATATCGGGCACCCGCGCTGGGTCTTTGAAATGCAGTGATGAGCAAAACAGATGTGACTTTGCTCTCATGTAGATTACGGTCTAGATGGGACTATAGACAATAAACAGAAGCAAAGAAATAAACATGCAACTGTAGTCTGAGATATGTCAGATGTTTTATTTCTATGGAAGAAATGACCAAGATGCCCTGAGAGAGAAGACCTGGAGGCAAGGATGAAGGATCCACTTCATTTGGCGGTGATCCGGAACAGCCCCTCAGAAGAGGTGGCAGTTCAACTGAGATCTAGAGGAAAGCGAGACGTTGCATGTTATTTTTAAGTAAACATTTAAAAAAAGCTAAACAAAACAAACTTGCTATCAAACGCAAAAGATCCACTCCTGCCGACTCCCTCTTAAATAAACACAAGAGATAAAATATGCCTGATTGTAAAGGACCTTCATTATTAGCAGAAAAAGGAGACTTGAATCATTCTATTTTTCTGCCAAAGGCCAGACCGTGCTGAATATTGTTTGACTCTACTTGGGAGAAAAGCCTTGGTCTACAAATGACTTTTTACAATGATCAAATGTGTATGCAGCTAGATCTGGGCTTAGCTGGTTGGTTCTCACTGGGTGGGTCCCTCCTGTGTTCTGCCGTGGGGAACTGGAAGGCATAGAAATGACCCTGAATTTCCCTGAATGTGTACATTTAAAAGAATAAAATAAAAAATACTCCTTTGTCTTTTTGCCTAGGCTATATAGCTTGGATGTCTTTTCGTTGTGACCTTCTGATCTTGTTATTCTGAAGATGCCGTGGTGTCTCAACGGCGGCTGGGCAGGCAGCTCCCCTGGGCCATTAGCCTCATGTTATCAAACTCGATTAAGCAGCGAGCAGCATGGGATGAGCCTTTATCCTCCTCTCCAGCACCTCTCCCTGTCTCTCCCATCTTTTCCCCTCCATTTCCTCCCTAGACTCTTTCCTTCCCTCCTCCAAAGAAATAATGTCGTTCCTTTGGGTACCACTCAACTTAGATGTCTCTTCCTCCCGATAGCATCCCTGGCCCTGCGTAGGCTCCTCTCTGCTCAATGGCAGCATCCGTCACATGGTGCCATGCAGTGGCCTGTGTGTGCATCTGTCTCCTCTGCTAGACCCTGAGCTCAAAGAGGACAAGGACAGGGATCCTCTTATTCGCCATTGTATTTCCAGTGTCTGGCATGCTGCTAGGCAGAGGATGTTCAGGACCCAAATATTAGGCTTCCTCATCATCCCTTAGCACCAAAATACACACCAAGGCAGCCACTTGGGAGCCTTTGTCTTAGAGTTTTTGACTCAGATGAAGCATGTTAAACAGCATTGGGCGGGCCTTACCAATTTGGCTAAATACTCCCATTCTCTTTATTTCTTTTTTTTCCCCTTTCTTCCATGGCAATAGCACTCTCATTTAAAACAGCTTCTGTAGATTCTTATTATAAAATAATATTAACAATACCTATTGTTATTTAAATTTTAAAAAGTACAACCAAGCACAAGGGAGAAGGCAGAAAATTCAAATAATCTGTAACTCTCCTACTCTCTGTAAGCATACATATAAAATGTGTACAGATATGGCATGTACATTGGTGTTTATAATTTGTAGAATGGGAGCATATTGTACACACTGTTAGTAATTATATATAACTATGTCATTTAATATTCTACATCTTCTTTGAATTTTTAAAAGTATTTTGCATGGTAATACATCAAATAGATGTATCATTATTTATTTAACCCTTTTCCCTATTGGTCTATAGTTGATTCCAATTTTTTTTTTTCATCTAATGATTCTTTGATGAACGTCCTGTGTCTTGATGGGATAAACCCAGGAGTATAGAGGAGGGGTCAGGAAAAGCCTCTCCTGGAGGAAGCAACATCCTTCTGGAGGTGGGAAGGATGTGTAGGAGATAGCGGGGGAAGGGGGAAGAGTGGGAGGTGAGTGTTCCTGGCAGAGGAGACAAAGACTTGGAGGTGAGAGAGCGCATGCGTGTTCTAGGAACTGGAACTATTCCAATACAGCTGGAGGGTGTGTTAGGGGGAGGGGGTGTGGGCTATTGTCCAGGTGACCAGGGCCAAGTCCTGCACGGCCCGTAAGCCATGCTAGGGAGTGTGGGCTTTGGGCAATGGCGAGCTATCACAGGTAACAGCAGCGTCTTTGAAAGATCCTATGGCTGCCATGGCTGAGCCAACCCCACATCTGACAACTCGACTCAGTTATTAACAAGTGAAACAGAAATTAGAAACAAGAGAAGAAAAAAAAAGAGCTTACGTGTAACAGCTCACAGATAAGCTTTCCAACCTGTCTAATCTTAAATTCAGGAGCATGATTCAACAAGTTAAAATTCTTACTCCCTTCTCCAACCCTGGATTGGAATTTAAATAATGTAGTTGGTTTCCGGCCTCCGGCCCTGTTCCGGGAGCCTCATTGGTGTACCCTGATGACAAGGCGGGTGGATTTTCTTTCAGTAGCTGAGAGAGGCTGAAGTGTTCACCCAAGACAGCCAGCAAGGCAGGTGTGGTCCACGCTGCGTCTGTAATTAGATCCCAGCCACCAAGCGGCCCCATTCTCCAAGGACACAGCAGGCGGGAGCTGATCCGGCTGTGCCTCCCAAGGGCTGACGTCTCCATTTAGGGAACGCTCCTGAAGCTAATGGGCAGTGACAGCTCCATTTGAAAAACACAGAAACACTTAACAGGGAGGCTGTGATCTGCCAGTCCCGTAAGCTGCTTATTAGCAGGGAAATCACGCTCCCGGTATATCGTGCCCCCTTGGTTAACCCCTGTTCTTGCATCTCCTCTGTGCTACCTCACCTAAAGATTTCATTGTTCTCCGAGGCAGTGGTGGGGAGCGGGAGGGGGGAAGGGGCTGCGGAGCTGCCAGAAGCTGTTTCTCTGTCTCCCATCACAGCCCCGGGGGAGGCCCTGCAAAGCAACAGCCTTCTGGTGCGGATGGGAAATGGATGGTTTTTAAAGAAAAATGGTCCCTGAAGACTCTCTATGTCTCAGCTAATGTGCTTCCTACGCTGACTGGCTTGGGTCCCAACACCCAGGCCAAAGAAAAACACCCACAGGTCTGCCTTGGAACGGGCCACACTGACCATCCCTGCCACCTGCCCCTCTGTATTTTCTGCTCCACCCCCTTTTCCACAACCCAGGCCACCATCCTCTCCTCCGGGCGATCGCAGGAGTCTCCTGCTCCACCTCTCTGCCACCGGTCTAGCTCCCCAGTCCTCTGCAATCCCCACGTTGCAGCCAAGGGGACTCCGGCATCCTTGACAATCCACAGGAATATCAGACTTATCATAAATGAAACCAAGTATCTGATTCCCCCACCAATATGCTCTGTTCCTATTGTCTCCCCTCACCAAAGAGCTCAGGCCAAAAGTCTTGGGGTCACCAACAACTCCTCTTTTCCTCTCATACTTTCAGCAAACCTTGTCAACTTTAGATTCAAAATGTGCCCGAAATCCAGGTGCATCCTTCCATCTCCCCAACGATCACCTTCCTCCAAGCCTTCATCGTCTCTTACTGGGATTATTGCAACAGCCCCCCAGCTGGTCCCACTGTTTCCATTCCTATTCTGTACGCTGCACCAGTGACCCTGTTTAAACATAAGTCAGGTCCTACCACTCAGGGCTCAGAATTCTCCAGCACTTCTCATCAACCTGAGATGAAAATCCTCTGTCCTCACATGGCCAGAGCAGACCATGCTCTAGCTCCTGACGCCCTCTGAGCCCCTCTTTATGCTCCCTCCTTGCTCACTGTGCTCTGGCCACACTGGCCTCATTGGTGTTTGGTAACTATGCCAAGCCCGCTCTTGTCTCAGGGCCTTTGCACGTACAGTTCCCTCTGCCTAGAATGCTTTTCCTCCAGACATCCAAAGGTCAACCTCCCTTACTTCACTGAGGTCTTGCTCCAAGATCATTTCCTCAGAGCTTTATTTCACCTTACTGAAAATGGCATCACCCTTACTCCATTGCCTGATCTGGCTTTATTTTTCTTAACATCACTTATCTCCATCTAGCTTTAAAATATATATTTACATCTACAGTTATATTTTTCTTTGTTTGTTGCCTTTCTTCCAAAGTAGAATGTAAGTTCCACAAGGCATGAGTTTTGTACCATGTGCTATTAGCACAGGGCCTGGCACAGAGTAGATGCTCAATAAATATTTGTTGAATGAGAAAATGAATAAACGAAGGAATGAATCTGGACAATAATCCTAAGCACACTGAGTTGACCCCAAGAGTTCGTCCTTTTGTGGGAATTTTCCCCACTGGCCAGCAGAACAGACCCCTGGTCCTGATAATGTGGCTGAGAATCACTTTCTCTTTCTCCGAGACCCTGAAGCCAAGATTTCAAAACAGCTGAAACAGTTTGGGTTGGAATGATAAATATGTCTTTTTAAGTCTGACTTGAGTCTTTTACAAATTCAAGGCTATTTCCTCAGTATTTAAAACTTAAGCACCATGAAGATACCCCAGCACAGGAAGTGTGTGCTGTCTGTAGGGATTTGTAGTAGAAAACGAGAACCTTACTTGCTGCTACGATGTGCTGAGCACCTCCTTGGTGCCAGGCACTGTGCCAGTCACATGCATTATCTCATTTTATCCTCATATCACAACCCCATAAGATAGGAATTAGAATTGTCACTGCTTCACAAAAGAGGAGGCTGGAACTTTAAGGAAATTGCCCAGAGTTGCACAGCTAGTAGGCAGCGTGCTGCCAGGATTCAAATTCATGTCTGCAAAATCCTGGGCTCACCCAAATAAGAAGAAAGCAGGAGGCTGAGGCTCTTGGAGAGCTAAGTTCCTTTGCTTCCCTTAACAATAAGGCTTCGGAAAGAAGCTTGCGGTCCTTGGCTTTCTCAATGAACCTTCACTCTTCCAGCGACGAAGTTGAGTGGCAGTCTCATTCCTCATCAGCGTCCTCCCAGTGGCCAAATGCAATGGCCCATTTTCAGTGACTCTTCTGCTTGACTTCTTGGAAATATTTCAAGGATAACAATGCCCTTCTCCTTGGATTCCTCTCAGTCTTTAGCTTGTCTCCTGCTCTCTCCTGCTTCTCCTCCTACCTTCCTAAAACAGCTTCAGAGGCAATTTTATCATAGGCAAATGGAAATAAAACACCCACCTTATAGGGTTGTTACATGAGTTTAAAAGGTCACATATGCAAAACCACTTAGCAAATGTTTGTTGCGTAGAAAGTGCTCAGTGGTTTTTATTACTATTATCTTTACTCCATCCTTAATTTTTTTTTCAAGACCTCTCTCCTGACCTTCAGAACCTGTACTTCTGATTCCCGCTGCTCCACATCTGGAACTTTCACTGACCCCTCAAAGTTGTCATGTCCAAAATGGAAATAGTCATCTTTCTAAAATCTCTCACTTTCTCTGTCTCCGTGGTTCATACGACCACATGCTCTGCCACTCAAACCTGGAGACCTTATCGTGCCATCCTTGCCTGCCCCCGCCCTGCCCAGCTCCATTATTCAGTCAGTCACCAGCCTGTCCACCGTACTTGCAGAAATGGACCCAGGAGCTTGCGCTCTACTGTCAGATGGACCCGACTCACTTTGCAGCTCTGCTATTCATTAGCTATGTGACCTGGAACAAATTACATAATCCCCCTGGCCTCATTCCCTCATCTATAAAATGGGGTTGATAATAATACCCACTTCATAGGGTCATTGGGAAGGTTAAATAAGGTAACTCAAGGAAAGAGCTTTCCAGGGTACCTGGCATGTGGCAAATGCATAATAAAAGTTAATTGTCATAACTATTATTACTACTACTACTACTATTATTATATTATTAGATTGTAGTTACTTCCTATAGCCACCGTGTTTGAAACACTTAGAACTTTTGTGCCAATGGGTTTTGCTGTCAAAGAACAAAGAACAAGGAACCCCAAATTTAGTGACGTGTCTCTTCTTGGTAGGTGGTAATTAGCATGTGCATGTGTGTGTGCACTCATGCACACACATACACACATGTACACGTGTGTTACATGCCTCAGCCGGGGGCTTTTTCATATCGAAGACCAGTAGGATGGGTGAGAAATGCGATGGTTTTTCTCTCTAGAATCTGATTGCCTCACCAAGCACTGGTTTGTATTTCCTCCCACACTGTTTCTTCCTATTTGGAGAGAGGACGACTGAGTTTACCTCCTGGCACCTTGTACTTAAGGTCAATGACTGATCCAGCTAACCAGCCTCATGGTTACCCAGGCATTGCAGGCATCAAACCCAGGTTTCGCAGTTGGGATCTTTCTCCACTGACTAGAGTTTTTAAACTATGTTGTGTTGAGTTGGAAACCTCTACTGTTCCTGATTGAGAGCCAGAGGACAGTACTTTGAGGGATCTGCTGCTATAAATATTGGGATCTCCCAGGTGATGTATAAATGGGTCATGACTTTGCATCTTGCATTACATGAAGCATCACAGGTATTTTAATCTCATGTGTACCAACAAATGAGCTTGGCTGACTCCTTGGGGTGGGATGGGGTGGGAGGGAAATGCACATGCCGCTAGCCCCACCATCTCATGCCTTTGCCATACATCTCCTAACTGCCAAGAAGGACCTCAAGGGCAGCTCCTGAACTACAGCAAATGAAGGTCAGGAGCCCAAGGTCATGCACCAAAGGTCATGAGAATTTTGCATTTTATGTTGCTCTCATTTCTAATCATTGAAACAACCTCTCTGAGTTTCTTAAAGGGAACAAATTGGAGAAAATCACACCCAGTTATGCTAGGTTCTGTTTTGTTTTGGCTTTTGTTTTTGTTTTTCTTTGTTTTTGTTTTTTCCCCACCCACCACAAGTTCTTTTCTTCCCCTCTCATAGTGTGGGCGAAATGCTGAAAACTTCGACCGGTTTTTCACCCGCCATCCACCAGTCCTAACACCTCCTGACCAGGAAGTCATCAGGAATATTGACCAATCAGAATTCGAAGGATTTTCCTTTGTTAACTCTGAATTTTTAAAACCTGAAGTCAAGAGCTAAGTAGATGTGTAGATCTCCGTCCTTCATTTCTGTCATTCAAGCTCAACGGCTATTGTGGTGACATTTATTTTTCTCATTGCCAAGTTGCATCCATGTTTGATTTTCTGATGAGACTACAGTGACCGTGTTTCAGGACCCAAATGTCCTCAGGTAGTTTGGAGCATCTCTACGAGATGGGATTATGCAGATGGCGTATGGAAGATGCTGCTGCATAATTAACACATTATCGAAGTCCTCTTACAATTTATTTTGCGCAGCATGTCAGCTAAGTAGACCCAGTGGGGAAAGAAAATGCCTGCTTTCTTCCCCTCTTTTATTGCACTGCCGTTTTCACCCCAACCATCCAATCTAGATCCTTCCTACAAAATTCATGGATAATCGAATGCTAGTATTTTTCCACCTCCCGACCTGGAGCTTGGCTTGTATCCAAGTATATGGTTGCTTTGGCCTAGAGGGAATCCCTCTATTCTATCTGTTCTGAAGGCATCGGAGCCTTGAAAAGAACATGCTCAAAATAAAATTTTATGTGTTATTTTTTTTAAACTCAAATTAAGAAGATTATCTACCTTCTAAAATTCTGAGAGTGTGTTTCTAGATAGTTTCAATCTAAAAGCACTTCAGGGGGTCAAAAGGCAACCAGCTTGGGTGCTACCTCAGTGTTGTACTTTCTGATACTCTATGTCTCTGGTCACCTTCATCCCCAAACTACTGGAAAAGGGCATGTGGCACCACTCCCTGAAAGAACACGGTCACTCTAGCAAGGTCCCAAAGGGCCATGGTCTTACATTACATTTCAAACTTTATTTGCTTTGGGGTTTTGTTTCTGTTGTTGTTCAAATGCAAAAAAAAAAAAAAAAGTGACTCACTTTGTTACACATGCTTTAAAATATGTGTCCAAATGTTATTAACCACAATGACCTGCTTTGATTTTACCAAGAAGATGGTTCTGGAGCCTGGCAATCCCATGTCTGTGGGGATGGGATTTGCCTAGGTTTGTTGCTGGCTTTGGAAAGTCAATTAAGTGCTCTGAGAAAGACGTCATTTCTTGAAACAACGATGGTTGTATTCTTCACTTTGTTGTTTTGCAAGATGTTTGTGGAAATGTTCGTTTGTACCTGGATATCTGTTATGTGCCCTTTTTCTTCTAGCATCGAGCTACAATAAAAAAAAAAGAAAGAAAGAACAGAAGAAGAAATCCTATTTCAAGGAAAACTGATCTTTTTGAAAAATGTGGACCCAGACTACAAAGTGGGGCCCAAGGAAGGAACTCGGGAGAAAAGAACTAAATCCAGAGCTTAATCTTGGCCCCAGTATTTAGCCAGTCAGAGAGGCAGGGGCTGTGGACCATTCAGGGACTCCTGGTATCCTGTAGTGGGGTGGAATGACCTGGCCAGAACCTCCAAGGGTGTTGGAGCCCAAAGCTGACACTCTCCCCAGAGTCAAGTTTAGAGGCTGGCCGGGAACATGAATGGGGCTCTTGACTTTCTTATCAAAGTCACCACTCCTGCCAGCTTGGACTAAATATTCTTTCTAGCAAGCAGCTTTGTGAGCTCCCCAAAGCCCAAGGAAACCCTCGGATGGGA
>CAUYSK010001696.1:0-33120 GCA_963575035.1 Avahi laniger | reverse complement strand
TTTTGTATCTGGTTCATTTCACTTAACATGATGTCCTTAAGATCCATCCATGTTTATGTGCCAATATGGTGCTGTTTTGGTTACTATAACTTTTTAGTAAATTTTGAAGTCAGGAATTGTGATGCCTCCAAGTTTGTTCCTTTTGCTCAGGACTGCTTTGGCTATTTTTTTTTTGTTTGTTTCTCAAGCATAATGTATTCTTTAGTAAACAGATTTGAGGGATAGACTATCTACATCTACATGAAAGCAATAAAACAACAATTATTAGAAAGAGTTTCATAAATGTAACTAAGGAAAAGAATGACAATTCACAAATACAAATTTGTGTCATTTGAATAACATAGAAGAGTTCTGAGTGACAGTCATCCCATAAAATGTCCATGAGCTTTGTGTTCCAGGAACCAGAGGGCATCATACTGTTTGGGTTCTGACGATTTGACTGTGATAATTTGAACTCTGATGATTTGACTGTGATTTGAGGTTAATCAGGTCATTATGTGTAAAATTTGAGAATAGGGCTAATTTATCCCAAGCTACTTTGGGTTTCAAGAAGTCTGTCTTTGTTTGGGATGTTAGAATAACATAGCTTGGGTAGTTTAAATCACAAACATTTATTTCTCATAGTCTGAAAGCTGAAAGTCTAAGATCAAGGTGTCTGGTGAGGTCCCACTTCCTAGTTTGCAGATAGTTGACTTCTGATTGTGTCCTCACATGATGCAGAGCAGAGAGTGCTCTGGTCTCTGAATCCTTTTATAAGGACACTAATCCCACTCATGAGGGCTCCACCCTCATGATCTAATTACCTCTCAAAGGTCCCACCTCCAAACACCACCACATTGGGAATACAGGCTGCAATATATGAATTTTAGGGGAATCCAAACATTCAGTCCATAGCAAACCCTATTGCTTACTGTTATCTGTTTTTAACGTTCAGTGTTAAGCTTGATTTTGATGTTTCTTTTTTATTTTATTTTTTTTTTATTATTCCAAGGTAGACCATGTTTTCTTTATCCATTCGTTTGTTGATGGACACTTAAATTTATTCCAGGTCTCGGCTACTGTGAATAGTGCTGCAATGAACCCAGGAATACAGATATCTCTTCAGCACACTGATTTCAATTCCTGTGAAAGTCAAGACTGCAGACATATAAGCAACTATAATTATATATATATATATATATATATATACACACAGACACACACGTGTGTGTATATATGTATACACACACACAGTTGGTCCTCAATATCCACACTTTCCACATTCATGGATTGAACCAATCTTGGATCAAAAACATTTTAAAAAAATAACAGTACAACAATAAAAATAATACAAATTAACAAACAATATAGGGGCCAGGTGCAGTGGCTCACACCTGTAATCCTAGCACTTTGGGAGGTCCGGGCAGGAGGATCACTTGAGGTCAGGAGTTCGAGACCATCCTGAGCAAGAGCAAGACCCCATCTCTACTAAAAATAGAAAAATTAGCTGGGCATGGTGGTGCATACCTCTAGTCCCAGCAACTGGGGAGGCTGAGGCAGGAGGATCACTTGAGCCCAGGAGTTTGAGGTTGCAGTGAGCTATGATGACGCCATGGCACTCCAGCCTGGGTGACAGACAGAGTGAGATCTTGTCTCAAAATAAATAAATAAATAAAAATTTAAGAAGAAATTCTTGAAATGTACTGGTGAGAGAATTTACAACACGGAATGCAGCCAGTACTACACATCAGAACTTGTACTGACTTCCTAGCAAATCATTGCCTCTAAGTGATCAATTTCTTCATCTCTGTTATGGGTATGATCATGTTACAGCCCAGCCAGGTCCCTTGCCCACAGCCCAGTACAGGCCAATATATGGAAACAGCAGGCTTTGTAGTGGAGAAAGTGTTTACTTTCGCAAGGTGCCAGGCGAGGAGATGGGAGTAATTTCTCAAATCCGTCTCCCCGAGAATTTGGGGGCTAAGGTTTTTAAAGGTGGTTTGGCCAACAAAAGGACTAGGGAATTGGGTCTGCTCATTGGCTGGGGGTGAAACTCACAGGGTTGGGAAGCAGAAATCATCTTGTCATCTGGGACATTTCCTGGGTTGGGGGGGTCTCAAGCCTTGCTGGATCTATTCCCACGCCTGTCCACGGATCCAGCTGATGTCAGTGGGTCCCCCTGACCCTGAAGGCAGAGTCTGAAAAATGCCTCAACGTTCAGTCTTAGGTCTTACAATGGTGATGCTATCTATAGACGCTGTGGTTCGGGAAGTCGCAAATCTCTCCCCTGTCGAGAAGGGGGTGCGTGTCACCGAAGCAGTAAGCAGTTGCCGCAGTGGGAAATGGGGAAGTCAGGGAACAATGGCTGGTTAACTTCTGGCGATTGCTATACTTTTAGAGAAATCAGACTTTCATTCCTATTTTCACCTTATGGCTTTACATTATTTTAATATAGTTGGTTTCGATCATAGCATCTAACTCATAGGTTGAAATAATTTCTTGACTCATACTGGTAATCTTTACTCAGCTCTTATTTGGGTCTGATATGGTGTTAAGTAAGTAACCCACAGTGTGCAAAGACTGACAAGTTATTCTTTTAATTTATTTTTTTACATCTCTACCTTTTGTAACCAGAAAAAAAAAAACGGACAAGTTCTTCTTCTCTTGGGGTTGTAATTTGCAGAGTGGACTTTAAACACATACTTGCCCAAGTCTTGAGTCCCGGTACAATCTTGGATGAGCTCTGTCAATGACAGGAACACACACGAGAAAACCTGTAACAAATGTCGCGGAAAAACCAAATTCTGCCGAAATATTTTATGAGGTTTATTCTGAGCAAATATGAGCCATCACGACCCGGGAGGGACGGTGGTCTCAAGAGGTCCGGAGAAAATGCACCCATGGTGGTTGGGTTACAGTTTGGTTTTATACATTCGTGGAGGCAGGAATGACAGGTAAAAACCATGAATCAACACACGGAGGGAAATCTCAAACCAGGGGCTTACAAGTCACAGGTGGGTTTTAGGGACTCTCTAGTTGGCAATTGGTTGAAAGAGTTAAACTTTGTAAAGACTTGGAGGCTTACGTGAAGATGGTGGTGGGGGACCGGCGGGGGGTGTCTGCTGTTATCTGTCATGTGATGCTATTTTCTGGTTGGAAAATAAGCTACATTAAACCGGGCTAATTAAAAAAAAAACATTTAATGAGATTGTATGGTTTGTAGGCATGACTCACCAGGTCTAAGAAAGGAATGTGGGCAAGAGATAAAACGTCAGAGTTCAGTATTCACCAAGAACCTAGCCCTAGTGTGGGATTTACGAGGGGCTGCCCTGAGCAAATGCTCCTAGAACAAAAATCTAGAAGCTGTGGAGATGGCAATGATTAGTGTTTCCAACCGGGATACAGGGAGAATTTTTAAGATTACAGATTTTTTAAAAAAATTTTATTTTTATTTTTTTGGTTTCTTTGAGTCTGAGTCTTGTTCTGTTGCCCAGGCTTTAGAGTGTGGTGGCGTCAGCCTAGCTCACAGCAACCTCAAACTCCTGGGCTCAAGCGATCCTCCTGCCTCAGCCTCCCGAGTAGCTGGGACTACAGGCATGTGCCACCATCTCCGGCTATTTTTTTCTATTTTTAGTTGCCCAGCTAATTTATTTTTATTTTTAGTAGAGACGGGGGTCTCGATCTTGCTGAGGCTGGTCTCGAACTCCTGACCTCAAGTGATCCTTCCGCCTCGGCCTCCCAGAGTGCTAGGATTACAGGTACAGATTTTCATAAGTATTTTAAACATATATTTTAGAAGATAAGGGGACTTCCAGTACAGGTGGGACGTGGTAAAGGATGATTGTCGTTGCTGTGGGGCATCTCGGTCAGCCCCTGGCTGTGAGCTTCAGCTCCGGAACAGAACAGAGGCAGGCAAGAGGAGCGGGCACAGGCTTGCTCTCCCTCGGGTAACTGGCAAGCCGGCAGTCTCCTTCCCTCTGCCGCGGGATTGGAATGAAGGCAGAACAATTTGGCTAATGAGCAGTTTTGGATATAAGGCCCCTAGAAACAGGGGAAAAAAAAAACACCAACTATAAACAGACCACATGTCCCCTATCAGCACAATTTTCACCCTTGCCAGACCAGAAAGAAGGACACTTTGTCTCTTTTTCAAAAATGTGTCTTGTCCAGAAACTATACTGACTGTCTCCCTGAAATTCTCGAGGGTTGATTTGCCTTAAACATCCACATCTTGGAGAGAAACTCAGCCCCTGTGATCATCTGTGGAGCCATCCTGGAGACACAGAAATCCCTTAAAAATTCTGGAGGAAATGGGGCAATTCCTAAATTATTATTATTATTGATGCCATTTGGGGTAGTCTTAGCTTAATTAAGTAGAAAGTCTAAAGCAAAGGTTCTCTAAATATTGTCCCCAGACCAGCGGTCAGGCCTCCTGGTTTATGGCTCTGCTGTCACCACGCTGAATTTTATTTTATTTTTTTAGAGATGGGGTCTTGCTATGTTGCCCAAGCTGGTCTGGAAGTCCCCGGCTCCAGCAATTCTCCTGCCTTGGCCTCCCAAAATGCTGGGGTTACAGGTGTGAGCCACCGCACCCAGCCACATTTTTTCTTTTCATGTGTATTCCTGGGGTGTAGGGACTACATTTTAGTTCTCATTTGTTTTGAGAAACAAAAGCTAAAGCGGGTTAAAGCTTTCCCCTCCTTGGCCTTACCCAGGATTTGAACCCAGATGTGGCTGATTCTACACCATGCTTTAGAAACTTTTATAATCCAACAGTGGCTCTCCAAATGGGGTCCCCTGATGGGCAGTATTTGTATCACCTGGGAACTCGTTAGAGATGCAAATTCCTGGGCTCCCCACCACATCTAGTAAACTGGAAACTCTCTGGTAAGACCCAGAGATCTACGTTTTCGCAAAGCCCTTAGGAGCCTTCATTCTGATGCACGCTAAAGTTGGAGAGCCACAGCGCTATCGTAATTTCTGTCTTCCTCAAAAAGGACCCATTCTGTTTCTGTTTTGCCCTTGGAGGGTGGGTGCTGAGAGCTCTGTGATTCTCATTGTCACTTGGCCTCTCACCCCTGGGGACTCATTATGGACGTTCCTATCCCTTCATTTGTAAGAACCATTGGGAGACACGTAGAGACTCATTCAGTCCTTTCTGGGTTCTTTGCAGGGCCCAAGAATCAGTCTCCCAGGATCCCGAAGCAGAGAGCGGACGGAGTTGGGTCTAAGTCTTGCCCATACTTGGATTTTTCTGGGAGACGGAACTTACCCTATCGCTCTTGTGCCGGACTTGGACGTGACCCTACAAAGAGGTAGGGTCTGAGTGTCATCGAACGGTGTTAAATAGAACCACAACAACTCCCTCTTGCATAGCCTACTCTTGTTATAATAACAACTATTCTGTTATTAATAAAAATAATAACAACAGCAATAATTATAGCTAATATTTCCAGAGTATCCACTATCTCCCTAGCACTAAGACCTTTGCTTGTTTAAAGCACATGCATATTGTTCATCTGAGGGGGCACCGATGAACAGGGCTCAACTTCTTTTCCCTTTGTCATGGACGGACTAATGTCCTTTTCCCCTTGCTCCGTAAACAGTCGTATGGTTTGTGAGCCCGTTAAGTGGCCTGAATGTTTGCAAGATACACAGGTCCCAGCGGGGTGGTTTGATCTAATTGTGAAATACAGAATATTTAAAGGAATGGATTAATGATGTTAATGGAAAGTAGAGAATGGAGATTATAGTTTCCAGCAGTACCTGCGATTTGCAATTATAAGCAGACTTGGATGATACAGAGTTAACAGGCCAGGCGTGGTGGGTCACGCCTATAATTCCAGCACTTTAGGAAGCTAAGGCAGGAGGATCGCTTGAGGTCAGGAGTGTGAGACCAGCCTGGGGACCCTGCATCTAAAAAATTAATAAAATAAAATTAGCTGGGCCTGGTGACATGTGCCTGTAGTGCCAGCTAGTCACAAGGCTGAGGCGGGGGATCACTTGAGGCCAGGGGTTCAAGGCTGCAGTGAGCTACGATGATGCTACTGCACTCCAGCCTGGGTGACAGAGCAAGACCCTGTCTCTAAAAAAAAAAAAAAGAAAGAAGAAAAGAAAAAAGACTTCCCTCAAGTGATGACGTGTGTCTGTTTCATTATAATTCATGTCTCTATTTTCCATCAGACTTTTCGACATGAAATCAGAAAACAAAACAGGTGTCTTGGAATTCCTCCTCCTTGGCCTCTCGGAGGATCCGGAACTGCAACCCGTTCTCCTTGGGCTGTTCCTGTCCGTGTACCTGGTCACGGTGCTGGGGAACCTGCTCATCATCCTGGCCGTCAGCTCTGACGCCCACCTCCACACTCCCATGTACTTCTTCCTCTGCAACCTGTCCTTTGTTGACATCTGTTTCACCTCCACCACCGTCCCCAAGATGCTGGTGGACATCCAGAGAGAGAGCAAAGCCATCTCCTATGCAGGCTGCCTCACTCAGGTGTATTTTTTCATGGTTTTTTTATGTATGGACAATTTACTCCTGACCCTGATGGCCTATGACCGCTATGTGGCCATCTGCCACCCTCTGCGTTACACGGCCATCATGCACCCCCGTCTCTGCGCCCTGCTGATTGTACTCTCCGTGCTCATCAGCGCTTTGAACGCTCTACTGCACAGTCTGATGGTGTTGCCACTGTCCTTCTGCCCCGACCTGAAGATCCCCCACTTCTTCTGTGACATTGCTCAGATCCTCAGTCTTGCCTGTTCTGACACCCGCATCAATAACATTCTGGTGTATTTAGTGACCACTCTGTTAGGTGTGGGTCCCCTCTCGGGGATAATTTTCTCTTACGCTCGAATTGTCTCCTCTATCCTGAGAATCCCATCGACGGGTGGGAAGTATAAAGCTTTTTCCACCTGCGGGTCTCACCTGTCTGTGGTTTCCTTGTTCTACGGGACTTGTGTTGGGGTCTACCTTAGTTCTGCAGTTTCTGAGTCTCCCAGGAAGACCGCGGTGGCCTCGGTGATGTACACCGTGGTCACTCCCA
The DNA here is from genome assembly GCA_963575035.1 of Avahi laniger. Taxonomy (NCBI): domain Eukaryota; kingdom Metazoa; phylum Chordata; class Mammalia; order Primates; family Indriidae; genus Avahi; species Avahi laniger. Next base: position 26,098 of record CAUYSK010001696.1, on the reverse strand, counting down.
TGATGAACCCCTTCATCTACAGCCTAAGGAACAAGAACATGAAGGGGGCATTGAGGAAACTCACCTCTGAGACACTTTCCTTGTAATTGTCTACCACCTTGGGTGTGGGCTTCTGGAATGAGTCAAAGAGAATGAAATATTGAGTATTCCAGACATCCTGACTCTTCCATAATTCAATTCTCCTAGCAGAGTGGTTCATCCTGGGCTCTCAAGGCAAATAGCTTTTTATTGGATCTTGCATTCCTGTGGTTTCCCACTGTCATTTATCAACCAACTTAACTCTCTGAGCTCAGTTTCAACATCTATAAAATGGGCAGAACAATACTGCACAAACAATAGTGATATTGAGAACACGCTTCATATATTGGGATGCATAATTCAACATATTGTATATACTCAAAATATTATACGTGTTAAGCACCAGTAGCCAGACTCCGTGGCACATTCCTATAGTCCCAGCTACTGGAGAGGCTGAGATGGGAGGATTGCTTGGGCCCGGGAGATTGAGGCTGCAGTGAGCTGTGATGACACCACTGCATTCCAGCCTGGGTGACAGAGGAAGACTCTATCTCAGAAAAAATAAAAAATAAATAAAAAAATAAATCACTAGTAAAATTAAATCACTAGTAAAGTTATCTGTGCTCAACCCCATGTGAGTATACTTTTAGAGGATACTCATTTGTTTTCATATTAATATATTGATTAAATCAACTCTCACTTTTTTTTCCCTCTCCACGTGGAGTCATCTTCATTTTCCTGTTTATTTTTTCCTCACTTCTGCTGGAGTCTACTCAGAGAAATGTATGAGTAAAGTCCATTAGGATTTCTTACTTAATCCATGTGTTATACAGTAGTGCATCTCTTAATATCCAAATATATGGAGGATCTCTTTTTGCACGTTTGTTATTGAATCTAGCCTAGTTGCATTGCGGTCAGAAAACATACTCTCTGTGGGATTTTAATTCTTTGAAATGACAGATTTATCTTACACAGCACCTGTGGTCAAACGTAGTGTTTGTGCTGAAATGTATATTCTACAGTATATTCTACAGTTATTGGGGGCATTGTTCTATATTTGTACCATAAGTGTTTGTTAATTGTGCTCAAATCTGGCTGTTTTTCACTTATTATTTTTGTTTGTCTCCTTGTTGTATCACCATGGAGTGATGTATGTTATAATCGCCCAGTGTGATTTTCAATTTGTTTATTCTGCTTGTAGTTCAATCAAATGACTAGTGAGTACAAATTCAGAATTGTTATGTCATCCTGGTGGATCGGATCTTTTATCTTTATGAAATTACCTTTGTTATGTCTGGACATAACACTAAAGTGTTATGCACTTTTTGCACTGAAGTCAGTTTTGTCTGATGGTAAAACAGTGTGGTCACGCAGCTTTTTCTGGGTCTCCAGGTGATGGGAAGCCTGGCTGTAGTACACAGAGCGATTGGTTTGCTTCTAGTTCTCTCATGTCTAAGATACATCCCTTTGGAGTCCCAGGCCCAAGAAGGGAGTCCCTGACTCTTTCTTTACCCCTGAGCCTGGAGACACCTAAAGCCCACGATGGCCCCTAAGCTGCCTCTTCTGGACCAAGGGTAAAACCAGCCCTGCTGTTACCTCTCTGGAGCCCTGTCCTCTTGCAGTCTCAACGCAGTAATTTCCTACTAGCAGTTAGATATTTGGTGCTTTTAAGATACATTTTTTAAAATACACACTACATGCAAACTTTTATTTTTTTCAGGGGGAAGACAGGGTCTTGCTCTGTTGCCCAGGCTGGAGTGCAGTGACACAATCATAGCTCCCCACAGCAACCTCCAACTCCTGGGCTCACGGGATCCTCCCACCTCAGCCTCCTGAGTAGCTGGGACTAGAGGTGTGTACCACTACATCCAGCTAATTTTTCTATTTTTTGTGGAGACGGGGTCTTGCTATATTGCCCAGGCTGGTCTTGAACTCCTGACCTCAAGTGATCCTCCCGCCTCGGCCTCCCAAAGTGCTAGGATTACAGGCCAGGACTATTATAGTATGGGGACACAAACTGGGTGGCTTAAACAATAGAAATTTATTGTCTTGCAGTTCTGGAGGCTAGAAGCTGAAGAACAAGGGGTTGGCAGAGTGCTTCTTCCTGAGTGCTGTGAAGGAGAAACTATTCCATGCCTCTCCCACAATAGCCTGAATAAGATGTCCCAATTACCCTGATCTGCTCATTACCCAGTGTGTGCTTATATCAAAATAACACATGTATCCCATAAATATGTATAGGTAATATATATCCATAATAATTAAACAGTTAAAAAATTTTAAAATAATCTAAATAAAGTTAACCTCCTAACTTGTTTACTTTTTGTGGTTGTTGTTTGTCTTTGACAAAAGAGAGCACAAAAGTGTTGGAAGAGGGAGTGAGCTTCATTGAAGGATATTGACAACCTCAGCAGAACGCTAAGGTGATGCTAACGAAAAGCTCACCCTCCAATATTGACCTGGGGAGACTTCAAGGCAACTCTAAGGCTTTTAAGAGGCATACGAGTGACACAAAAAAGTGAAACGAAATAAGGCAAAGGTGAAAGAAAATAAAAACCCTGGGGCAAAGAGTGCCAAACACCCAAAGATTGTGAAAAAGTTTTGTTTTACTAAAGCCAGTTATTTCAGAAAGACTAAAAATAAAGAGATATCCAACCTGGCACACCAGATCTGTAGATAAATCAAGAGCTAGCTGGGAAATGTAGTCCTAAACTTTAATTGTATTGACAGTATCAGCTTATTTATATAGTCATAGATCAGTGTGTTCTTCTGAGTCTACTTGCAAGGAGCAGATGAGATCTGAAGTCTGAATGGCATTTATGCAAGTTACAAAAATGTGGATCCCAGAGATCAAGCAATATTTCTAGTGAAAAACTCAACATGGAATTTCTACAGCTGCCCACTGAGGAGATGAGAAAGCAGCAACACTCAGATCCTTTTATATATTATTTATAGGAATTTATAAAACAAATAAAGGCTTCATGGACCATAGAAAAAGGCTCCAATTTGTAGTTTGTAGTGTCAGTGGAAAAAAAGCCAAACTCTGTAAAATAATTTTAAAGAAATTTATTCTGAGTCAAATTTGAGGAACATGACCCAGAGCCACGCCCAAGAAGCCTTGAGCAAGTGGACTCGGTGTGGCTGGGTTACAGTTTGGTTTTATACATTTCAGGGAGACAGGGGTTACAGGTAAAGTCATATATCAGTACGTGGGAGGCATACATTGGTTTGGCCCAAAAAGGTGGGCCATCTTGAAGTGGGGGTTTCCAGGTTATAGGTGGGTTTAAAGAGTCTTTGACTTATAATTGGTAAAAGACATCAAGCTTTATCTAAAAGGCTTTGAATGTTTTAACATAAAGAGCTGTTTATCAGAGATAATCCACTGGACATATATTTGTTGTGTAAATTGAGGACCTGCAGGTTTGTCTTGCATACCCTTAGGCCTGTTAATGGGTTACAAAGGATGACCCCAAGAATGGAGGACGGGGGTGGGATGAAGCATGTCTGACCTCCCTCCTCGTGGCAGGCAATTTAGTTTTAGGATATTCCTTTGGCCAAGAGGGGGTCCATTCAGTCAGCCGGTGGAGTTTGAGTCTTAAGATTTTATTTTGGTTCACAGTAGAATGCTTTGTTGTATGCTACTATACTCAGAAGAAGTCATAGCAGTTGCTCTTCTCTTCTGACATCAGTGGGTGACCCCAGAATGCAGAGTCTGAAAAACACTTCAAAGACCAATCTCAGGCTTTATAATAGCGATGTTATCTACAGGGTTTCAATATGACTGGCTCCATTTTGCTTCTGATCCCCTGCAGTTATAGCCTTTAGGTTAAAAGCTTCTCCTTAGCACTAAACATGGGCCATTACAGGCAGAATTTAGTTTGTAGCTCAACTCCAGAAGAAAGATGATAACCCTCCTTTTCCCAAAACTACGCTTGGGTTGGGGGGCGGTGTTAAGGACACAAGTAACAATGTTGTGTTAGAGATTTATAGGAACATCGTGACCTGACCTACGTCATCCCAAGTTAAACTGACCAAGCACAGAGACTTTTTATAACCTGCTGGGACCCTTGTTGACACCCAAATGTCTGCAGTCCTACCTCTTGCGACCCCTCCCCATTCAATCCTCTTCCCTTAACATAAAAAGGAGCCTAAAATTCATACTAAAGATGGTTCTTTAGGACATTCGTCTGTCGTCTTCTCAGTTTGCTGGCTCTCCGAATGAAAGTTGCTTTCCTTGCCCCAACGTCTTGTTACCTCGTCTCTAGACTTACTGGCTGTCGCACGAGGGACAAGCTTGGACTCGGTTACAGGAGGATGAGCAATTTCCTGATAACCCAGTGGGAAGTTCAGCACCTAGGGTCCCAGGAAGCCGCCATCTCAGGATTGCTAACGTTCTATGCATGCTCTCAACTGAATACTCAACAGCTTTTAATTTCTCCTTTTGCCCATGTCTCCCTCCAGGAACGTCTCAGGAAGCGGAGAATCTGGATCGATGGTCCAAGCAGAACTGACGACAGTCTCCGAAGTATCCATGGACTTGGGAGGGACAAGTAAAAAGGTCAAAGATGTTGCCAGGATTTACAATGAACAAACGGGAGAACGGGGTGGCTATCGTTTGAGGTTGAGAAGGTGGAGTCAGGAGCTTGATCCGCGACCTTTGAACAGGTCTGTAAAATATCCAAGCGGAGAATGTCTCCGAGAGTCTGGAATTCAGGGTAAGGTTGTGTGGGCCGTGGCAGGAAATTTGAGAGTCTTGAGTGTTTAAATAGTACCCAACGCGGTGAGATTCGCTGCTGACACAGAGCGAATGACGATAGAAAGAGAAAGCTGAGGACTGAACCCTGGGACACTCGAACAATTAGAAGTTGGGGAAATGTGCCAGAAGGGCAGTTCCCGCCCGGCCGCCATGCCAGCCAAAGCTTAAGAAATACATTTCCCAGAATCCTCTCCGCCCCCGCTTCCGTATTAGAGGTGGCTAGTGAAGTCCCGCGAGATTTGGAAGGCGGAAGTGAAGCGGAAGCCATTACTCGCGGGAGTCGATTGCACCGAGACACATGGACAGAGGAGGGGTCCGTGTCGGCTTCTTTCGACCTGTTGGGGACCCTCCGCTTCTCCGCTGCAGACGGAACCTCCCGGATGAATTTCTCATCCCTTCGGCGGCAGCTTTCGTGGTCTCCGCTCTCCTGATTTTACCTTCCAAGTCATGTAAGCCCCAGTTTCCTTACTAACCCTTTCCCCCGGGTGTTCCTGGGGTCACGGGAGGCCCCCCAAAACGGAGAGGAATAAGGGGTGCGAGGTTCGGGGACCAAGCAGCCAGGCGGCCAGGCGAGGAGCGCGGTTTAGACTCCGCGGTCAGCGACATGAAACGCTGCTGTCACCAGGACTGAAATTCGAGCACAGCTTTTAGGGATGAGCGAGGCATTGGCAACTTGGTCAGAAAAACCTGCCGAGTCTTTGGGGTGGGGGCGGAAAAGCGCGGCCCAGGTGAGTTCAGGAGATTTTGGGGGGCGGGTGTCGGTAGGGATTGGAAACAGCAAGGAAAAATCACCTTCCTTCTGCTCCGAAGCCAAATATTACTGTAGGAACACTGGTTTGTTGTTGTTTTTTTTGGTCATCATTTCCCTTGGATACCTTTTATATTTTTAAACTTTTCTTCAGTTCACTTATTTATTTATTTTTATCTTATTTATTTTAGTTGACTCTCGTGTAAATAGCCTATAAGTAGATCTAAAAGTCAACACTCTGTAAATTAACTTGAGAGTTCACTAATACTTATTTACTAGTATTTTGCATTGGATTTTACCGTCTTATTTTATGCTGTTTGACGTTTTCCTTGCAGATATTTTAAAATTGGAAAATAGGACAAACGTGCCAAAAAAGTGTGATTACGCACCGGTGCGCGCACACAAACACACACACACACACACACACACACACACACACACTTAAAATGACAGTAAAGTGAGTGAATCCGTAAACCAGGACAAGAAAGAGATTATTAAACCTCGGAAAGCTGTGTGCTCCTTCTAAACTCCGCCCTTCTCTCCTCCCATGGAAATCTGTGTCGATTTCATTGCTTATATATGTTTTCCTAAGACTATATTTTCTAATTTTGGTAATGATTTGTAAGTGAACGCACACTCTTCAGTATTTTCGGAGACATTCTTTTTTCCATACTGATGCAAGTACACTTTAAGTATCTGCAAAAAAGGATTTAAGTTGTTTTTGTTACATTTATTACTAGGAACTTCCTTTTTTTGGTGCTCAGAGGTTACATTTTTCCTGTTGATTGACAAAGTTCAGCAAGCTTGTTGAAGTATATAATTCTCTTAATTTTTGTGTAGTTTTTTTGTATGTTCTTCATATATTAATATAATTTTGTCATCTGTTACAATAAGCAAATATTATATTTTACTTTTGAATCGTATACAATTTTCTATTATTTTCTTTCTTTGCTGGACTAACTGGGGACTTCCATAAGAATAGAATTCATTGACTGGAATTTGGATAGCAAACGCTAGACATGCCTGTTTTCTTTTTGATTTTAAAGGGAATTATCTTTCGTGTTTGCTGGAGGCTTTTCTAAGAAAGTTTTTATTAGTTCAAGGAAGCTCCCCTTTCCTAGTTTAAGAGTTTTTCTTGTGTATTGTGGTAAGCTTTTAACAAGTGATTTTTTTCACCATCTCCTTTTATATCAATTTATTGATGTATTCGAAGCACCTAAAATAGTGGCACTTAATACTGCTGTGTATTGAATAAATGAGCAAATAATATGATTTTCTTTTTTATCCGATAGTGCGGTGAATTAAACCCATTGATTTTCTAATGTTACATTAAGTTTGTGTTGGTGAATAATGTGGAAAGGACGTGTACTATTTTGTCATTTTTGGCATTGGTTTGCTAATATTTTGTTTGGTGCTTTTGCATTCTGTTTGAGTTAAATTTTCCTTTTCTGTTTCATATTTATGCCAGCCTCACAAAATGGAGTGGGAAGTGTTCTCTCATTTCTAAACTCTGCAATATTTTCCATAAGAAGAGAATCATTTTTTCCTTAAAAGGGAGCAGTACCTGGAAAAACCATTTGGGTCTGGAGTTTTCTTATTGGAAAGTTTTTGTTACTTTTTTTTTTTTTTTTACTTTTTGATATGTTTCCAGTTTCTTGTGTTGGATGCCTCTCACATCCCAAAGAATTGCAATATAGTACTTTATTATGTTTCAGTTCTAAGTATCAAATGTCATGGCTTCTTTGACATGTGAAATTAGAATTTTTTTCTTTTAATTTCCACTTCTGTGACTTTTTTTTTTTTTTCCTGGTTATCTTTTGGTCGTTGTTTGCTAACTTCATTGCACGGTGGTCAAGAGATCGATGCCATTTTCGGAGACAAATATGGCCCACGTGTGGTTGGATTTTATAGTTAGAAAATGCTGTTACATCGTGTTCAATCATGGTATTGAATTGTGTGCTTGAACTGTATTTGCGAGAGATCCAGGGTGACTTTGCTTATTTCTCATTAGAGTTGTTCCTTGCCTTTCCCTCTCCTCTTTTTTTTCAATTTTTTGGGGCTATAACATATATACAAGCACACACACATACACAGACATGCATACATATGCAGCTCTTTTATGATTTGTATCTATTTGCATCATAGAATATCTCAGTTTTCTCTATGATCCTTTTTGCCTTAATCCATTCTGTCTGATATTAATGTATTTAAACCAGCTTTTTAAAACTTTGCCTTGTATAACTTTATTTCCATTCTCACTATAACCTTATGTTTTAGATATCTCTTGTAAATAGCATATAATTGTATTATTTTTAATCTGTTCTGTGAATATCTGTATTTTAGTTAAAACATTTAGTCCATTAACATATGAATATATTTGGATGTTACATTTGTCCTATCTCTGTTTCTTTTTAATTTCTTCTAACTTCTTTTGATTTGAGTATTTTTCTTTTTTCGTTAAATATTTTGTATTTTTTTACTGTATTATTTCAGTGATCATCTTTAACAATTCTTATCCATGTTTGTTCATTAATTTAGATTCTGGTATATGTTATCACTCTTGATTCACACAATTTTCTCATTGTGCATTTTAGTTCTTTTTTAGTGGTATGACATAGTTGTACATATTTAGTTCTGTCCTTTTTTAAACCTCAGAAGAAAATATTGCATAGTCATTTTTGTTTGTTTCATTATACTCATATTTGCCACTCTGTGTGCTTTACTTGCTTCTTACATTCTGCTTTGGTTCTTTGATTACATCTTTCTCTCTGAAATACATCTTTTAGAATATCTCTTTTCTGTGGGTGGCAAGCCCAAAAAATAATTGTTTTTCCCTCTTTGTCAGTGGACATTTTGGTGGTTATAGGATTTTATATTTTATTCCAAAACTGTGAAGATGTTCCACTGTCTTTCGGTTTCCATTATTGCCGATAAGAAGTTAGCTGTTGGTCTGACATTCATTTCCTATTTTCTTTATTTTCTGAGACAGGATTTCACTCTGTCACCTAGGCTAGAATACAGTGGCATCATGACAGCTCACTGCAGCCTCAAACTCCTGGGCTCAAGCGATCCTCCCGCCGTAGCCTCCCAAAATGCTAGGATTACAGGTGTGAGCCACCACTCCCAGGTGTTTTGTAGTTCTTTATGTAACCTGAATATAAATTCTCTGTCAGTTATATGTATTGCGTATATTTTTTTCCCAGTCTGTTGCTCACTGTTCATTTTCAAGGTGTCATTTGATAAGTAGAAATTTTTGATTTTGGTAAAGTCCAATTTATTGTGGTTTTATTAAATGCTCTGTTTTAGTCTAGTCTGAGATACTATGTAACTTTTAGGTAGGTCATGAGAAATAACTTTATGAGTTTTATTTATTGGTATCTGATTTACCCCAGAACGTTTGTTTAAATTAAAATTTTTGTGTATGCAGTGAGAAGAGAGGTCAAAATTCCTTTTTTTTCAAACTTTGCGTTCTTACTGAAAATCATTCGACTGCATATGCAAGCCTAATTTCTAGCTCTGTTCTGTTCCATTGTCTTTTTGTCTATACTTATTCCAGTAACTCTTCATTACTGTGATAAAATTAGTATGAATCTTCCAAGGTTGTTTGTCTTTCTTAACATTGTTCTGACTCTTCTAGATCTTTTGCATTCTTAATTTAGATCTGGCTTGTGAATTTCAAGAAAAAGGCCTGCTGGGATATTGATAAGGGCCGTGTCATATCTGCAAATGAATTTGGAAGGAGTGAATACCTTAATAATATTGAACCTTACTGTCCATGAAAATGAAATCGCTTCCATTTATTTAGCTCTTAAATTTCGTCCAGCGGTGTTTCATAGTTTTTATTGTCAAGGTCTTGCATAGCTTTTACTCGATTTATTCCTAGGTATTTGATTGATATATGCCATAATAAATGAAATTGTGTTTAAATCTTCATTTCCCAGTTCTTGGCTGAGGTATGTTTTTTAGTTGTGATTGCTATGCAGTGAAATGCAAGTTTTATTTGCTGACAATAAGAAAGTTTTTGATTCAGGAAAACTGGCCAGATCTTACATGGTCTTTGGGAGACTGGAAGATTGGATGGACTAGTTGGCTTCTGTTTAGTGTAGATGTGCCTCGGAGTTAGCGGCTTCTGAGTTTCTACTCTACCACTGGGACTGGTTTTGTGCTGACTCATCTTCCCAGGTACCTCCAGGGAGGAGGCAGATGGTTGGAATTGTCCACGCTGGTCTTTTGCTAGTTAGGGGTCATAATAGAGTTAAAGGAGTTTGGACAAATGAACTGCTGGAAGTGGTGGGTCGTGGTGAATCTCAGCTGGGCAGGTGAGAGCAGCAGGTGGCTGTTAGGACACAAGACCGCAGAAGCACAGGTGGCCTGGAATCTCTCTAAAGTGGGGGAGTTACTGTGAGAAGGCGGCTGTGTAGGAGCTTTTGTCCAGAGAGCAGATTTCTAAATCATTGTCTGGGAGGTGAGGTTGATTGTAGTGATGATACAGTCTAGGCTGCGGCCCAAGGGTGTGTCTTTTGCTGTGGGATGTGGGTGCAGAAAGCATTGGCGATTGGAACTTGGGGTCCTGGCTGGACTATCCCCCTGGATAGAGCCATCTTAAAGGATGGTAGCCCTTGAAGGTGGAAGGAAGGACCTGGGATCGGTGTATTTCATGAGTGAGGGAGTTTGAGTTGTGTTTGGTGGCAAATCACTTCGGAAGAGAGTGAATCTGAAGCCTGCTTGAGGCAGATCAGGGCCTCCCCCTCCCCCGCACCACCACGTTGCTTGGAGGCTTCACCTGGGTAAGAGACAGACCCGGCGTCAGGCAGGGCTTGCTGTTCAAAAGAGGGAACGTCAAGAAACAAAACTCAAGAATTTTCTTTGGTGAGCAGGAGAGACAGCCTTTGACTACTCACTCCTGGCGTTCTTTCGTTTACTGCAGACGCCAGCCTGGAGGGTCCCATGAGAGCGAGAGAGTAGCTTCCTGGTTCTCCCAGTGCTCCGCTCGCTGTTCAGGCAAATGGACTGTCGTTCTCACGGGATGGCTGCTCTTGGGCTGTCCCCCACGTTTGGTGAGTTCCTGGGTGAATGCCTGCCCCGGGGAGTTGAGTGTAAGGGACCCCGTCGCTTCACCGCACAGGGCTACAAGGCGGCGGTGGGGGTGAGTGGAAGCGAAGTGGAGCAGAGCCGCGGCAGCCACTCCGGCGACTGTGCCTGATCCAGGGTCTCGGCGGGTCTGGGAGAGGGAGAACGCAGAGTAGTGGTGTGTGAGGAGGGCACCGGTGATGGGTGATCTTGCATTACCCTATTTATTATTATTTTGATGAATTCGAGCAACGTAACAACTGTTCCTCTCGGAACTTGCATTTCTTCACTGGTAAGCTGGGAATATACATCACTTGTTGTGGGTGGCCCACCACCCTCTTTTGTGTCTTTGAGTGGAACAGGGTTGTTCTGGCTTTTTCAAAAATGTGTGTGTGAGAGAGAGAGAGAGAGAGATGTTGGGGTGTGGACGCTCAGTGTGGAGCAGTTTCCCTGTTTGCAGGTGTTGTGACGTAGAGCAGATTCTCGGGTCACAACAAGTACTTAAACGTGATTCTCACGGAACCTCTTTTCTCCTCTAGCATTGCCCACCCAAGACCCCACCTGTCTCCAGGACTCAGAGTTTTCTCTTTCTTCAAAAAGCCGTCCCTGTCCCCAGGACTTGGACCTGTTTGCTTGCGATGGTCTGGAGCCTCACGCACCAGCCAGTGTTGGTTCCCAGGTACCCCACGGTGTCAGGGCCCCTGAGGGTGGAGAGGCACTTCCCAGAGCCGCCCCCACCAGTGCATGTTAGAATGTTCAGATCTTCATCTTGACTGATGGACGCCTGATCAGGGCCCAAGAGAGAGCGCCAGGGAATTTTGGGGGACTGTCCTGGTGTCGGGGAAGCTGGGGAAATGACTTACATAGCAAGTGTTTCTCTCATGCTTGTAGAGTGCTCATGCCCATGTTCAACCTCAGAGACAGAGAGGAAAGAAAACTAAAAGCTTTTAGACCAGGCTAGAAGTAGACAGAGATTGGGTCCCTCATCAAGAGTTGCATTTGAAGTGATGAGATGGGACAAGATCCCCTCATAGGAAAGAGGAGATATCTGGGGACTGACGTGTAGAGGAAATGTGAGCCCTAGGTAGCACACTGTCTGAGAATCCCGCAGTGGGTCTCTCGTCCTGTTTCCGTGAACGCCAGCAGGCTGGTTCCTCCCCGACCCCAAACGTGTGTGGTGTTTCAGGAGTCAGTGACGTTCCAAGATGTTGCTGTGGACTTCACTGAGAAGGAGTGGCCCCTGCTGGATTCTTCTCAGAGAAAACTGTACAAAGATGTGATGCTGGAGAACTACAGCAACCTCACGTCACTGGGTAAGGCTGGCATCGTCTCTCTCTTTCTTCATTCACGAATCAAATGTTTTCGTGTAAGTTCTTGCTGTGACCCAGGACCTGTGCAGGGGTTCAGACCCACAGGCAGCCCTGGCGCCGGCCCTCACGCAGTGTCTCCTATGAGCGTTGACCTTGGAGGTTCTCCAGTGTGTGTCTGAGCTCGAACATAGGTTCCTTCCTTTCGGAAGGCCAGCGTGCAGGTGTTTGTGGTTTTGTTTTCTATGAAAGACTCTCGCTGTGTTCTTTAGAAATTTGGCACCATCATTTTCCTGCTCCTAAGTCAGACTTGTCCACCTTCAGAACACTGAAGACCAAAATGTTGACCCCAGTCTAGCGGAAGGGGTTGTCCTCTGCACGGCCCGCCCTCAACTGTGTCTTTCCCGTGAGTACAGGGTATGAGGTCGGCAAGCCCAGCCTCATCTCACACTTGGAGCAAGAGGGAGAGCCGAGGACGGAGGAGAGGGGCACCCAACAAGGCCCTTGTGCGGGTAGGTGAGCGGTGGTGCTGTGACTCAGCTCTACTCGGTGGGTGGGTTGGAGGGAGGCGCATTGGGAAGTGTCACCCAGGGAGATTGGGAAGTGTGTGCGCGTGTGTGCGCTCGCTCGCTCGTTCTCATTGCCCGTACGTTCTCTCTCAAATCCTTTGGCCTCCACGCCCCTTCATCTTTGAATTTGACATTTCCACGTGGGCTCTTTGTCCCATTGTTTCATACTTGACGTTCTTGATCATACTCTTTCTGTCTTTATCAGCGTCCATCTGAATTGACTTAAATTTCTCCCCATCCCTGACAAATATCTCACACAACCAGATTTTCAACCATCATTTTTGCTCGTGTGTGTCTTTCCCTTTCGCATCAGCTTTCCTTGCTTAGGATTAGAATCTGTTTTTGTCACCACAATCCCACCATTTTTTTTCCCAGCAAGTTCATCCTTTCCAATGTGTTTCAGATTGGGAGACTCCATCCAAAACCAAGTGGTCGATTCTTATGGAAGATATTTTTGGGAAGGAGACGTCCAGCGGTGTGACGATGGTAAGTGTTCCTTGGGATAAATCTAGATATTCCTTCCACATTTGCAAAGATTGGGCAGCCTAAGTTAGAAAAGCAGCTCGAGAAGCAGGCACGTGGCGTTCCCCAGGAGGAAGCATGTTCCAGAGACACCGAATACTGTCAAGTTGGGGAAAACCCCCAGCCTCGCTTCAAGCTTCTTCACTTGGAGTTGTCATTAGTAAATATTTACATAGCTATGTCTCAGATATTGAGTGTTGGTGCCCATTTTAGTTTTAAATAGTGAACAAACTCTGTATGCAGAAAGCTTTGTAAAAGTAACACTCACCGAGCGTTACGGCTTAGCATTTGCCTGTTCTTTTTGGTGGAGTTCAAATGAGACAGGAACAGTACATTTGCACGGTAAATTATGACATCTCTGGTCATGATGATGTGCTTCTGTCTGTAGCAGTGCATATGGGGATGGTCCTTAGGAATGTAATGAATGTGGGAAACGTCTTAGCACTAGTCTCTTAACCAACAGGAAAGAGCTCGTTTTGGAGAGAAGTCCACCGAATACGCTCACTTGTTTGACGTCTTCAGCATGGGTGCCCATCTTACCCAGCCAATGAGCAGGCACGCTGGCAAGAGGCCCTACCACCGCCGTGACTATGGGGTAGCTTTCAAGGGCAGGCCACACCTAACTCAACACGTGAGCATGTATGACGGGAGAAAAATGCACGAATGTCATCAGTGCCAAAAAGCCTTCACCACGAGCGCTTCCCTCACACGGCACAGGAGAATACACACCGGGGAGAAACCCTATGAATGCACAGACTGTGGGAAAGCCTTCAACGACCCTTCAGCCCTTCGGAGTCACGCGAGAACTCACCTCAAAGAGAAACCCTTTGACTGCAGTCAGTGTGGAAATGCATTCCGGACCCTCTCGGCCCTGAAGATACACATGAGGGTTCACACTGGCGAGAGGCCTTACAAGTGTGACCAGTGTGGGAAGGCCTACGGCAGAAGCTGCCACCTCATTGCACACAAGAGAACGCACACTGGAGAGAGGCCCTATGAATGTCATGACTGTGGGAAAGCATTCCAACACCCTTCGCATCTTAAAGAGCACGTCAGGAACCACACTGGGGAGAAGCCCTACGAATGCACACAGTGTGGCAAAGCCTTCCGATGGAAGTCTAATTTTAATTTGCACAAGAAGAACCACATGGTCGAGAAAACCTACGAATGTAAGGAATGTGGGAAATCCTTTGGTGATCTCGTGTCGCGGAGGAAGCACATGAGAACTCATATCGTCAAGAAGCCTGTTGAATGCCGACAATGTGGGAAAGCCTTCAGAAACCAGTCCATCCTGAAGACACACATGAACTCTCACACTGGAGAGAAACCCTATGGGTGCGATCTCTGTGGGAAGGCCTTCAGCGCCAGCTCGAACCTAACCGCACACAGGAAAATACACACTCAAGAGAGACGCTATGAATGCGCTGCCTGCGGGAAGGTCTTTGGTGATTATCTGTCCCGCAGGAGGCATATGAGCATCCATCTCGTAAAGAAACGCGTCGAATGTAGGCAGTGTGGGAAAGCCTTCAGAAACCAGTCGACCCTGAAGACACACATGCGAAGCCACACGGGAGAGAAACCGTACGAGTGCGATCACTGTGGGAAAGCCTTCAGCATAGGCTCGAACCTGAACGTGCACAGGAGAATCCACACTGGGGAGAAGCCCTACGAATGCCTTGTCTGTGGGAAAGCCTTCAGTGACCATTCCTCCCTCAGGAGTCACGTGAAAACTCACCGGGGAGAGAAGCTCTTTGTGTCGCCGGTGTGGAAAAGGCTCCAGTGAGAAGGCCTGCTTCAGAAGAAACATGAGCACTCAGACTGGAAGCAAACCTTGTGGGTGTGAGGAGGCAGGAAGCTTTCTCCTTACTGGGCACAAAAGAATACATGCAGCTCGGGAAAAACCCAATTCCTGTGACGATTATAGGGAGACAAGGTGTTCCCATCTTCTAGTTTTGTGAGAACTTATTCTAGGGTAGAAAACGTACTTCTGTAGCATGGAGAAGTCTTCAGAGTACGTTCTGCTCTTAACAAACATGAGAACTTAGGGAACAGAAGCTCCAGCTTGGCATCTGAGGTTGAAATGAATTCAGCACCACCTCTCAGCTTCCGGGCGCAAGAGTTAATAAGCGCACCAGGGAGGTAAATCTCTCCCGTGACGGGGGAAACCTTTCCCAGTCTCACATGATTCTTCACGAGAGAAATCACGCTGAAGAGAAAAGTCAATAAAAGTGAGGAATGTGGGACAGTTGCTAACAAGGGTCAGCAAACCGTGGCCCGCTATCTGTTTTTGTATAGCTCACAGGCTGACAATAGGTGTTGCATTTGTAAAGAGGAAAAATACGTGGCAAAGATCATATGTGGTGAACAAAGCCTAAAATCCTTGCTATCTGGCCCTTTCCAGAAAAGCGATTATGACCCTTGACCTACAGCAGTGGTTCTCAACTGGGGACGATTTTGTTGTCCATGGGTTATTTGGCAATGTCGGCTGGAGACGTTTTGGTTGTTTGAACTGGGGATGCAGGGGTGGGGGGCAAGCACTGCTGGCCTGTAGCAGGAAGACATCAGGGATGGCGCTAAGTATCCCACAATGCATAGGACCCCCCAAAAGAAAGAATTATGTGCCCACAAATACCACCATTGCTGAGGTTGCAAATAATCGCCCAGTTACTTCTCAGTTTTTACCTACCGTAATCCCTCCACTTTTATGAATCTTGTGACTGCTTACACTAGGAGAAATTCCTTTTCAAAATTTAAAAAATAGAATCAGTGATGATAACCCCTACGTGGAGGTGATTCCAGCCACGATTGCCTCACTTGCTGTGCATGTGAGAATTCCCCCTGAGAGAGACCCCAGTGGGATTTTTCCAGTGGATACTGGATTGCACTTACCAGTCTTCCAACATGAAAACAGACCCCGGCTCATTCATTTTTAGTCTTTATTTTTAAGGCGTCACTCCTCTAAATAGCCCTTAAAGCCTCATCAGGAAAGGTTTGTATATAGCACTTCTACTGTACTTCATCCTCGATACGTCTTAATTTCCTTTGGGATAACTTCTTTGACCAATGGCACATTTGGAATTGTGTTATATACTGCGTAACATGGGTATTTTTTAGTACCTGTTTGTTACTGGTATGTAATTGAAGTGCATCGTGATCAGAGCGTGGCGTCTCCATCGGAGGGACCTTTGCTGTGTCTGCAGCCTGCTGTCCAGCCAAGAGTGGACACACATACTTCTAGTTGTTTCTCCAGTATCTACTCTCATCTTCTTCCATATCGAGAGAATCCAGGCTCTGTCAGACTAGTAAGGTGTGCTATTTTTAAAAATCTCTTACAGCTCTTGTAACTACCACAGTCCATGTCCCGTGGCCCTGGCCGTTGTCAGATAAGCAGGAGTCACTGTGTGGGCTGCTGAGAAAGCTCTTTGAAAAGGGGTCATTCTTACCGGAACCTTCCTCTACACATCCTGTTCTGTGCTTCCCCCTCTACTTCTCACCTTGCAAGGAGATCCGGTACCTAGTGCCAAAAGGTTTGTCTTGGGTCCATGAGGATGAAAGCATGGTCTGAGGAGGTCACTGCGGAAAGGTCACAGTGATCCTGGCCTCCCCCGTGGCTCTCACACGTATCTGCACTAGCTCTGGATTTGTTACTTCCAACTTCTATTACATGAGAAAAAATAAAATTGATTATTGGTTTAAGCTGCTACGAACATTTCATTGTTTTTCTATTTACTTTATTTATTGGTGGGAGGAGGGGTCTGCACCGCACAGCTAGATGCTGTCTGGAACCCACAGGCCTGGTCATTGGTAAGTTCTGTAACTGCCACCTAAATGTGTGGGTATAGCATTGATACTTCTAATTGTTGGATATACGTTTTAAATTCTGTAAACCAAGCTTTTAGACTATATTTCAAGTGTTTGATGTATTTAAACATCTGTTTTCTTGTTTATTATTTTTTTGAGACAGGGTCTCTGTTGCCCTGGCTAGAGCACTGTGGTGTCATTATATTATATAGTTCACTGCAGCCTCAGACTTCTGGGTGCAAGTGATCCTCCTGCCTCAGCCTCCCTAGTAGCTGGCACTATAGGCATATGCCACTATGCCTGGTTAATTTTTCTATGTTTTGTAGAGCTGGGGTCTCCTTTTTGCTCACACTGATTCAAACTGGCCCCAAGCGATCCTCCCACCTCAGCCTCAAAGTGCTAGGATCACAGGCTTGAGCCACTGTGCCCAGCCAACGTGGGTGTCCTGGGAGAAGATGAGGTCAGAGCTGTGTCAGGGCCCCATTCACGGGGCATCTTGTGGGTTCACTGGAAGGACTTTTTTTTTTTTTTGTGAGACAGTCTTGCTGTGGTTCCCAGGCTGGAGTGCAGTGATGTCATCACAGCTCACAGCAACCTCAAACTCCTGGGCTCAAGCCATCCTCCTGCCTCAGCCTCCCCAGTAGCTGGGACTACAGGCATGCGCCACCATGCCTGGCTGATTTTTCTATTTTTAGTAGAGACGGGGTCTCGCTCTTGCTCAGGCTGGTCTCGAACTCCTGAGCTCAAGCGATCCTCCCGCCTCAGCCTCCCAGAGTGCTAGGATTATAGGGGTGAGCCACCGCGCCCAGCCTCCAATCCTTTTGAAGCTGTGAGTATATTTGTGTTTGTTAAGAAGATTTAAGAGTTGTCACCAGTTTGGTTGCAAGGTGTGTTGTGCCCCGTCAAAGCAGACAACCTGTTTTGTCTGCATCACTTAGTAAACAAATGCTTTTATCAACTACACTAAAAAGCCACCTGGGTCATATTGAATTCTCTTAAGTAACTGGAAATTAACTGATTAATCCCATTAACTCAGCATGTGATTTCTGCTGCTTCCAGGTTTTCGCAGGCACTGGAAATGGAATAGTACACAAAACAGGCTGCGTTTGTACAGATGTTTATGTTAAACGTTTGGAGTCAGAGTACAAGTTGGGTGGGATTGAGCCATGATTAAACCTGTGCAGTGTACAGTGCATAATCGTTTTTCACCACTTAACCTTTTCAGGAAACAGAGTCTTTGCAGAAATCCTCAAGAGATGGCTTACATTTTCAGCTTCTCCTAGAATAGAGGGTTGGGAATGCTTCTTGGGTCACTCGCACTTTTCTGGCTGCCAGAACAGAGCAATTCCAGTTTTTTCCATGAAACTCTGTCTCTCTTACTCTATGTGTTTGGTTCTCAGGTTGCAAGATTTGAAAAATGCTTCCTTAGTCATGTCAAAACTTGACTTTTGTTGTTGTTGTCAAGAGCAATTGGGTCTGCGTTAAAAAAAAAAATTTTTTTTCTTTTCTTTTAAATAACATCCCTGAGTCCATTTGCTTTTCTCTGGTGTGGCCTCCAAGATCTTAGTCTTTTGCCCAAGAAAATCCTCCTTGCTTAGGCAACATGAGGTCCTTGGTTTGTCATTAGCCCACTGCTACTTTTCCAAATTCAGTATGAAAGCTGATTTTAAAACCAGCCTCGTTACTCCTTGAGAGTCTGAATCAACCAATTTGCTTCCCAGAGACAGAAGTTCCAGCTTTGGGCTTTGATGATGATTATATATATATATAGATATAGATATATATATATATATATATAATTTTTTTTAAGTCTGGAGATGTACCGACAATTATTTTGACCTAACGTTCATAATAATTTTTCGATAGTTGTTTCTCTACCTCTCCCAAGAAGATGGTCGACTATATGAGCTCTTTCCATAGATTCGCTAGTCTTCCCGGCTTCACTGGAAGGTAGTCAGTCATTCACTTTCTGCAGAAGAGACAGGTGGGACCTGGGACCAATGTCAAGTGCTTACTCTGACACCCCTCGCCTCACCTCTTTGCACCAACTGTCGGAGCCATTGGGCTCGGAGTGCATGGCTCACTGTTTTCCCTCGGCTTCCTGAAATCCCTGCACCCTCCCTTTCCCCGTGTGTTGCTTCCGCACAAGCAGTTGGGTGTGTGAGGGGGGCCCCCACACATCCTGGAGTGAAAATGTCGAATGCTCAGGAAGCCTTCCTTGGTCAAAAGTTTTCCTACAGGCCCGGAGTGGTGGCTCACACCTGTAATCCTAGCACACTGGGAGGCCAAGGCGGGAGGATCACTTGAGCTCAGGAGTTCAAGACCAGCCTAAGCAAGAGCAAGACCCCGTCTCTACTAAAAATAGAAAAATGAGCTGGGCATGGTGGTGCACACCTGTAGTCCCAGGTACTCGGGAGGCTGAGGTAGGAGGATCACTTGAGCCCAGGAGTCTGAGGTTGTAGTGAGCTAAGATGATGCCACCGCACTGTACCCCAGATGACAGAGCGAGACTCTTAAGGGAAAAAAAAAAAAAGTTTTCCTGGGCTTATTAGTGAAGAAGTAACAATCACTTACTGGCTCTTGCTTAGGTCTGGGAAAAAGAATATGCACCCTAGAGGCCTGGCCTAATGGGGAGGAGAGTGAAATGGGGCCATTTCTTTAACGAGGAGCTGTGGGAATCCGGCACCACTGTTCCCTTTGTCTCCAGTTCCTCCGTCAACAGCAGTAACGAGGAGAGAGGAAAATAATGAATCCCATGGATAACCTTAGTGGCTCAGGGCTGTTGCACACTTATTGCACTTGCCTGCCAATCCTTCGGATAGACAGAGTATCGCACAGTCTCTGAAGGGAGCTTCTAATTACCCTAACACAGTCTGCTTGTCTCAGTGTTTTCAGTGGTTGAGACCTCTCCGGCAGGACCCTGTCTGTCTTGGGTGACGTTAGGATAAGCTTCCATCCGCTCAGGAATTTTTCCCCTCCGGGGGAGCCCACTGTGTACACCCAATGAATATCGGTTAAGTGCCTTACACTTAATTAGGTTTGGGGAAGAAAGACTGATAACTGATGGTATCGCCCATAAGGGAGCACAGGTCGGAGGTCAAGGAGGGCCACTGGGAGAGGAACGGAAGAGGTGCAAGCTGAGTGTGGAAGGCTTGCTGAGAGTTCAGGAGCAGACTCGAGTAAGCATGCCAATCCCCCTTGGAGAGGCGCAGAAGAAAGGACAATGTATCACATTCTTGAGATACAAGAGAATCTTTGAAGTAGGAGGCAAAGCTTAAGTGTAGGCCAGGCGCGGTGGCTCACGCCTGTGATCCTAGCCCTCTGGGAGGCCGAGGCGAGAGGATTGCTCAAGGTCAGGAGTTCGAGACCAGCCTGAACAAGAGCGCAACCCCGTCTCTACTAAAAATAGAAAGAAATTACCTGGACAACTAACAATATATAGAAAAAAATTAGCTGGGCATGGTGGCACCTGTAGTCCCAGCTACTCGGGAGGCTGAGGCAGGAGGATCGCTTGAGCCCAGGAGTTTGAGATTGCCGTGAGCTAGGCTGATGCCACGGCACTCTAGCCTGGGCAACAGAGTGAGACTGTCTCAAAAAAAAAAAAAGCTTAAGTGTAATATGGGACATTGTATAACACACACACACAAGTACATTAGTCTCAATTTCGATATTAATTGGAAATTGATGGTAATCCAATGACATCCAATACGGTTTGCAGTTGAGCCAGGAAACTGGTACCCTATCCAGGAGTGGGATGAAGGAGGCCCGTTTCCATTAGCTTTTGCGTGACCACCCAAAACAGCTGTTTAAACAACCATGGTGGTTTTACGGTTTGTGGGATGGCCATCTGGACTGTGCTCGGCCCGGGGAGTGAGATCTCTTCCTATCTGGCTTGCGCAGCTGGTTGCCAGGTGGTTGGGGGGTTGCTTGTTCTTCACCCAAGGTCTCCCCCAGCCAGGCAGGGCGCGTGCACACGTTGCTGGGGGAGTCCGGAGGAGCTTAAGCTCCACTGCACACGCAAGGAAACACTTGGCAAGCCCCGGCCCCTGTCTGTTTGGCCTACACCCCGTGGGCCATTGCAGCCACGTGGGCGAGCCCAGAGCGGAAGGGCAGAGTTACACAGTAGGGGCTTGAGTACAAGGAAAGGAAGACACCACAGCCTTGCTTTTTTTGCAGTTGGTCACAAGGCGAGCATGTTTCTATTGCATGAGTCCAAGTGAGAGGGATTTGCTTTATTGAGATGTAGGAAATTCACCTATTTAAAGGCTGTAACCTGATAACATGTTGGCCTGTGTGCACCCCATGAAACCATGACCACAATCAAACTAGTGAACCCCCAAAAGTTCCCTCATGTGCCTCTGTAATTCCTCCCGGTCCTTTCCCAGGTGAGCGATGATCTGCTTTTGAGTGGGAGTGGACCCAGCTTCTCCCAGTGGCTTATTCCATTACTGAAGAACTCGAACCGTGTTTCTCTGTGAAGGATCAGGGCCTGGCTTCCATGACCTCACTGAGAGAGCAAGTTCCTCTGCCGAAAAGTCTCCTCAGAGCCCCCTTCATGTCCCTGTTCCTCAGGCTGTAGATGAAGGGGTTCAGCATGGGGGTGACCACGGTGTACATCACCGAGGCTATTGAACCCCTTCTGGAGGGCCGGGCTGTTCCAGAAGTTAGGTAGAACCCAAGGCCTGCACCATAGAACAAGGAGACGATGGAGAGGTGAGACCCACAGGTGGAAAAGGCTTTGTACTTCCCTCCAGCAGAGGAAATGCACATTATGGAGGAGATAATTCTAGAATAAGAAAAAAGGATCCCAGTCAGGGGAATAGCACCGAGCAGACTGGATAGAAAATACAGCAGGACGTCATTAACGAGGGTGTCAGAGCAGGTGAGCTTGAGGATGTAAGCAAGTTCGCAGAAGTAGTGGGGGATTTCTGCCTCTTGGCAGAAGGACACCCTCAAAACCATCAAACTTTGCAGCAGAGAATACGTCAGGCAGATTAACCAAGAAACCAGAAGCAGAAGACCACAGAAGCGGGGGTTCATGATGACCGTGTAGCGCAGGGGGTGACAGATGGCCACGAACCTGTCATAGGCCATCGCCGTCAGCAGCAAACTGTCTAGCCCACCAAAAATCAAGAAAAAACACATCTGGGCGAGGCAGCCTTTGTACGTGATGGCTCTGCTGTGCGCCCGGGTGTTCACTAACATCTTGGGCACCGTGGTGGAGGTGAAACAGATGTCAACAAAGGACAGGTTGGAGAGGAAGAAGTACATGGGGGTGTGGAGGTGGGCGTCAGAGCTGACAGCCAGGATGATGAGCAGGTTCCCGAACACAGTGACCAGGTACATGGACAGAAACAGCCCAAGGAGGACGGGCTGCAGGTCCGTATCTTCTGAAAGTCCCAGAAGGAGGAATTTTGAAATAGCTGTTTGGTTCCCTGGTTCCATATAACTTAATGGAAATTGTCTGGAAAGAGGTAAAGCGTAAGGTGAAAACAATGATAAAACGGAAATGCGCCACACGTTTTCAACTCATTCACTCGCGAACCTTTGTATTTTATTGTCTAAGTGGTTTGCTTTCTTTGGTTGACCAAGATTTCTTCAATGCTACCGCCCTCCCTTGCTTCTGTCGCTATTCCCTGGAATATCTTGCCTTTAAAAGGAACGTTCCACCTCTTGTCAGTTTTTTGACTAACTTACATGTCAGCTTTCTCCACTCTGCTTAGTCCCTGAGATGTGTGGGAATTGGGGGGGAGGGGAAGAGGTCAGCGGGAAAAGCTCACCAAGCAGCAAGGTGCACCGTCCCCCGACAGCTCTGAGACCAAAAGTGTCAGGTAGCTCTGAAGTGTCAACTTGGGATAAAATAAACAAACAAGCAAGAAAACTGGCTGAAAGCCTTCACAGGAGAGGTTGTGGCTTTGATTTCAGACGCAATAAGGCAAATACTGTAATAAAGTGGGGCACACAATTTTTTTGGTTTCACAGTGTACATAAGTTATGTTTACATTATACTGTAGTCTGTTAAGTGTGCATTATGTCTAAAAGTAATGTGTATACCTTAATTAAAAAAAATACTTCATTGCTAAATCCTGCTAATGAAAAAAAATGAATACTTCACACCATGTAGGGGTCTCTTTCGCATAGTCCTTTTTGTTTGTTTGTTTGTTTGTTTGAGATAGAGTCTCGCTCTGTTACCCAGACTAGAGTGCCATGGCATCAACCTAGCTGAGAGCAGCCTCAAACTCCTGGGCTCAGGTGATCCTCCTGCCTCAGCCTTCCAAGTAGCTGGGACTACAGGCTTGTACCAGCCTCTGGGAGGCTGAGGCAGGAGGATCACTTGAGCCCAGGAGTTTGAGGTTGCTGTGAGCTGACACCATGGCACTCTAGCCTGGGCAACAGATCGAGACCATGTCTCAAAAGAAAAAAGAAAAAGAATGTGATTCTTAAATGCTTTAGGAATATTAACTGGTCAAGCTTAAGGAACACTCTACCAACTCAGTCAAAAATCCAAGAGAGTTTGTAGCAAAAGATAAATGATGTGGCCGGGCACGGTGGCTCATGCCTGTAATCCTAGCACTCTGGGAGGCCAAGGCAGGAGGATTGCTTGAGCTCAGGAGTCTGAGGTTGCTGTGAGCTATTATGATGCCATTGAACTCTAGCCCTGGTGACAGAGTGAGACTCTGTCTCAAAAAAAAAAAAAATGTCATCGAGCAGTGCATGATTGTCCTTCTTTATGTGCACGTCCTGGCTTAGTGTCAGGCACAAGAGAGATACTATGTAGATGTGGAAATGTCCTCTCTAGAAAAAAATAAGTGGAGTGGCGTGGGGAGAGATCTTCAAGGGGGTGCAAAAAAGATTATAAGGGGGAAGCCCAGAAACTGAGAGGCAGAGTTGCAGCCAGGCCCCTTGAGATTCCCTGTCATTTTTAATGGCTGAAATAGTGCAAAATCGGACTTGGCCCTTGGTTGTTTGCTCAGGTTAACTGTTTACTTCCTCTTCTGCACCCCTTGTTCTCAGAGCAATTATTAACTGTGGATGCATTCTTTCTTTGTCAAGCAGGAGGAGAGAACTCCAGGGTCAGGAGGAGAATCTATGAGTTTGTTTTGCAGAAGGAATGACGGTCCCTGAAAAAGTTGTGACTAGTAAGAATGGTTCTTCAAGGTGTTATCTGGGACTGAAAGCACCACAGACTCCCCTCTACCTTAACCCCAGCCCCTCATTAAACTCACTGCCTCATTTTTGTGGGAAGGCTGATCTGAGAGGAGTTCTCGCCTGTCTTGCCACTTTGGCCAAAATGAATAATAAACCTTTCTCTATCTCTAAGCACCGGTGTCGCAGTGTTGGGCTTTAGCTGCACGTCGGGTACACAAGCCTGAATTTGGGGTTCTACCACACATAAAAGGAGAACAGACCTGGAGACAGAGATAAGAATATAAAGTGTGTGTTCTCTCCAAGCCCCCTCCAGAGTAGGACTTTCCCTTTCTCTCTATCTCTGATTCTGCGCCAGGAAAGCAAAGCCCACATGTAAAACTATTCATCCCTTCTTACCTCTTTGCCACGGCACTTTCTTTTTCTTTATTTCTTTTTTTTTTTTTTTGAGATGGGGTCTTGCTATGTTGTCCAGGCTAACCTCAAACTCCTGGGCTCAAGAAATCCTCCCACCTCAACATCCCGCATAGCTGGGATTGCCACGGCACTTTGTAAGCGAAGATAGAGCATCCCAATTCTGCAGGTTGGGCTCAATTTTCTTTGCTTCTTCCAGTGGAGGGCTAATAAGACAGCACCAGGCACCCAAAGGGGCAGAGACAAAGAGCTAAGCAGGGAGCCCAGGACCAGCCTGACACCTGGGGTGGCCCAGGGGCATTTCCTCCTGACCTGGGACAGGTAAGCTGGAGGCAAAAGGGCACAGGCGTATTATCTGGGGGCTGAACTCCTTTGCTTGTCATTAAATAAATTGCTGTTTCGACTGTGTGTTTCTGAAGATTTCCCCTCTTGAGGGCCAGGGGAGGGATCTGTTCTACTGTGTTTATCCACTCGGAGCAGAATCGGAGCCACATGTATGATCTGCCCGCACTCAACTCCTCCAACCCCACTGGGTCTTTTTATCTTCCTAAAGCAATTCTTCTCTTGAGTGCGGCCTCTGGATACTCAGCTTCCCTTTAGAAAATCTTACTACATCTCCAGTCTCTTAGCAAGTCTAAGGATTAAGAAATTCTTTTGAGTGCCAAGCTGTGGTGGGTCATACCGGTAGTCCCAGCTGCTTGGGAGGCTGAGGCAGGAGGATCACTTGAGGCCAGGAGTTCAAGACCAGCCTGGGCAACATAGCAAGATCTCATCACTACAAAATATATGAAAAAAAAGAATTAACCAGACATGGTGGCCCATTCGCCATTCAGCTATTGGGGAGCTGAGGCAGGAGGATCACTTGAGCTCAGGAGTTCAAGGCTGCAGTGAGCTATGATTGTGCCACTGCACTCCAGCCTGGGCAGCAGAGCAAGATCCTGTCTCTTACAAAACAAAACAAAAAAGAAACACCTTTGGTCAAGTTTTTCTCAGTGTCCAGAGCCTTCCACGAGGTTCCCATGGATGCCTGTGGACCACAATTTGGAACAAGAATCAAAGTAGTGCAAGGAGGGTTAGCAAGATAGGGGAACTTGTCACAGGGCCACCAAAGTAACAGAGCAAGGAGCTTGGCCACGCTTAGGCTTAAAAAGGGGTGTAGGTTGTGAACTGAAACAAAATCCTAAGTCACGTATTTGGGTTGTGATTTTTCTTGTCCATTCAGCCCGTCTGTGTCATTTAAGTGGGGCATTATTTAGATGGTTCATGTTCAGTGTTAGTATTCATGGGTGGAATAATGTTTTGTTCATGATGTTGGATAATACCTTGTTGTTTTGTTTTCTCTATTGTGTTACTGTTTTATACGAGCTGTGAGCTTTATCTTTTGGGTGTTTTTCACTGGTGGGTGCCTATTGTGCTGTTCCATGTGTAATGAAGTTCTGAGTATTTTCCTGTAGGGCGGGTCCAGTCGTGACAAATTCCCTTAGTGTTTGCTTGTCTGGAAAAATATTTTTTTCTCCATCATTTATGAATCTTAGTTTTGCAGGGTACAAAATTCTCGCCTGGCAGTTCTGTTTAAGAAGACTAGAAATGCTTTTTAATTTGATCAGGTCCCATTTATTTATTTTTGTTGTTGCTGTAATTGCCTTTGGGGTCTTCTTCGTAAATTCTTTGCCTAGGCCAATGTCTAGAAGAGAATTTCCAACTTCTTCCTCTAGAGTTCTAATAGTTTCACTCCTTAGGTTTAGAT